>CAUYSK010012700.1:0-46240 GCA_963575035.1 Avahi laniger
GGGGTCTCACTCTTGCTCAGGCTGGTCTCGAACTCCTGAGCTCAGAATGATCCGCCCACCTCGGCCTCCCAGAGAGCTAGGATTACAGGCGTGAGCCACCGCGCCCGGCCTACACGTTTATGTTTTTAGTGAATTATATAAGAACTTTTTTGCTTTGTATTAACAACACTAGACAGTGGGTAAAGAAACCTGAGTTATTGTCCCAGCTTTGCCAATAACCTCTGCTATTAAGCTCCTGTTCCATGGGAAGAATATATTAAATGCTGAAGGATGCGTAAGTGCATGTATGATTTGATTTCTTAACTCAGTGATAAAACTGAGGTTATTGACCAAAATAATCTCAAAGACAGATAGCAAATTGTGTGAAGAGTTTGTTTTTATGATGAGGATAATTTATTATACTATCTAGTTTCTAGAGTGCTTCTTGCATTTTATCCAGAGAAGCCCTGTGAAATAGATAGCATTGTTATTTTCTTTTTTCCTTTCTGTATGCAAGGAAGCTGAGGCTCAAAGAGTTTAAGTAATTATCCCGAAAGTAATTAATTCCAAAGCAAATAATGGGGATATTTAAGTCATTTAACTCCACATCTCAAATTTAGTTTAGTTACATGCTATCAAAACAGGAGCATGATAAATATACATACATGCCATCCATTCCCTCCCTTGATGATGACAGGCAATATCCTAAGGTGTGGCATCTGGTTTAAGCTGACTGTGTCCTCCCAACTGTGATTGGTCCTGGGCATTCCTGAAGGCTCATATCATTTCTAGAGCTCAGCCAGACCATGGGTGCTGGCTGCCACCCAATGGCCCTGCTCAGGGCTTCCCCACTGAGGAGCCACTTAGTGGAATGACTGTAAACAGTGCCAGGCTGTCCTATCTCTATTGCTCTTGCTTTTCAACTGAAAACTGAACACACTTATCCAAGCCATGCAAAGAATGCCTTTTTTCCTGTGAAGCCCAACCAAATCATCTTATACTGGCAACTTCAATGTGTTCCTGTCAAATGCCAAACATGTCCCAGGCTCTGCTTACTGTTTATTTTAACAAGTATTGTCGAGCCCCTGTTGTACAGCCAGCTGAAACAGGTGCTGTGGACTGAAGCACTTTCCTTACTGTCAGATCATTTATAGTCTAACAGGAGATTAGACGAATGACTGCCAAAATGAGCAGTGCAGATAATAAGTATTCAGTTTAGATTATTGTGGGCTGGACTCATGGTGGACTTTTTATTCACCTTCATTTTGGCAATTGCTGTAAGTGAAAATGCAAATTTTTATTCTTATGTTTGAAATAGTATATTGGTTTAGGTTTTTCAGAAAGGAGATTAAAGTTACAGTTAGTGTTCAGTACTAATTGCTTAATCCTCTGCAGGAAAGATTTCTTACAATTACTTTATATGGAAAAAACTAGTTTCAGTATATTTTTTGGCGTAAGTAAGGTTTCTGTTTCAAAATAATACCTAACCGTGGAGAGGAAAAACAGCTTCCAAGTATATTGCTTAATTTTAATGAGAGAGAAATAATGGTCACTTCATATTTATTTTGTTTTTATCATTGTTTTTTGTCAGGGGTGAAAGTATGCCTACAAAGAAAAGTATGTGTACAGGAAGAAAAGTATGAAATTCCTGAAGGTCCACAGAGAAGCAGGCTCAACAGACAACAGCTGGTATTTTTTCTTTTGATACTACTTTCATTGTTCTTACTATGACTTAATGTTATTATCACCATCAGGAAAAACTCCTTCTGCCCTTTGAACAAGTACAGGTGACTGATTAAAATTTTAATTGTGCTTATTTCAAGCACTTGATTCTGAAAGATGATCACAATGAGCAGTAAAATCCAGAAGGTAATAATTTCATACTGTTAATGGATTTTTGGCATCTTGAACATTGCCATAAACCTTTCAGAATCTGAGGTAAATCTCGGATACAGGAAGTAGCTTGAAAGAAGACTTACAGCTGCTGCTCGGATTTAGTTACCATATGTCTTTATGGCCACGTATTGCAGTTTTAATGGATAATATTCCATTATCCTGTTGATATATGTAGGATATATCAACAAAGTTGTCATAGAAGGGAATTGTGAAACTTTTCTTTTTCCATAGAGCACACAGAAGTGTGTTTCATAGCTAATTGGATCCCTAGCCATGGCTTCCTAATCTCCTGGTGTCCCAGTGAATACATCTCTGGAACCCTGGAGGCCACACTGCCACCGTGGCTTTCCTGGAGACCTTAGGTTGGTAATATGTAGCTATGTAGAGACCTGAATGGGTACGGGCAGAACTGGATAAAGATCTGTGGAAAAGATGTTAACTCTTACCATTTAATAAAGTTCAGCCTGGTGTCCCTGAAGCATATTTCAGATACCCTAGGAATTCTTGGGGTTTTAAGTCCCACGAAATATGTATAAGCAGCCTGATCAAAGAAGTTTGACGCATAGTTTTTGGGTTTTTTTGTTTGTTTGTTTTGTTAGAGTGAAAAGGAAGCAAGTTGGTAACTGAATCTTAGGGAAAAAATTATAAATGTGAAATCTTTATTCGCATAAGTATTTTTCTTGATCCAGTTAGTTTGCTTGAAAAACAACTTGTCCTAGCACCCCATTCAGTAGCTTCTTAACTGCTCATGACTATTATAGGTTGAGCATCCCTAATCTGAAAATCTAAAATCAGAATCTTTTTGAGCAGCCACACCAAGTGGAAAATTCCATATATAAGCTCATGTGATCGACCACAGTCAGAACTTTGTTTCATACACAAAATTATTGAAAATGTTGTATAAAACTGCCTTCAGGCCATATGTATATGAAACATAAGTGAATTTTGTGTTTAGAATTGGGTCGCATCCCCAATATAGCTCATTACGTGAATGCAAATATTCCAAAATCTGAAAAAATTTGAAATCTGAAACACTTCTGGTCCCAAGCATTTCGGATAAGAGATACTTAACCTATATTTTCATTTCCTTCATTCATATGCAGTGCTTTTATTGAAAACTTATTTTTATCTGCCTTTAATATGTTTTTTCTTATTATTTCAGCTGCCAAGGCTGTTTGATGGATGCTACTTCTATTTTGGGGGAACCTTCACACACCATCCAAAGGATAGCCTTATTAAGCTTGTCACTGCAGCAGGGGGCCAGGTCCTCAGCAGAAAGCCCAAGCCAGACAGCGATGTGACTCAGACCATCAATACAGTTGCGTACCATGCCAAACCTGATTCTGATCAGCGCTTCTGCACACAGTATATCATCTATGAGGATTTATCTAATTATTGCCCGGAGAGGGTTCGGCAGGGCAAAGTCTGGATGGCTCCTTCAAGCTGGTTTATAGACTGTGTGATGTCCTTTGAATTGCTCCCTCTTGACAGCTGAATATTTTACTGGATGAACATTTCAAATTGAACTTGCACAGTCTGTGAGAACCCAGCCATTGTGCTGTTTTTGATCATTCACATTTTTACAAATAGATAGAGTTATTCATATTTTTTTCTTTCGATTAAAAAAAATGCTAGATTAGGAATTCACTTTGTGTTTATCATTTAGATGCTAGGATTGCATTTAAGGATTTTTCTTTTTAAAATTGGCATGTTTTTTGATTCATCATGTCTTTCTCTTCAGATTATCGACTATCAAAGATTATTAATGAGATGATATCAGATTGTTGGCTAAATATACAAGGGGTATCATTACTGTTTCAACCTTTTACTATTCTTAGATGAAAAAAATTGACACCTGCCACCAGCAAAAATACTTGCCACTCTTTGGTAAACAGAATATTATCAAATAATTTATTCTAGCTTTATTGCAATGAAAAGAGAGTACCTGGTTGCCACCATAGGTATTAAATTCTTCTTTTCGCATCTGCATTTGTTAGCTTACGTTGTATTTATTTTGTTTTTTATAATTTACTTGGGTGTCTGTTCGTACATTTTTATCTTTGTTTTTTATCTTGTGTATTAATTAGGAAATCATGCTTTAAACCTTAACATAGTTTTTTGGGGGCGAAAATGAACATTGTGCTCATGGTACATATTTTTGTTGTATACATTTGCTTATTGTTAACTATTAATTTATAACTGTTTACTATATATGTATATATACTTAGTGCATTTTCTCTAACACATTTTAATATCAGTATTTCTTAGAAGATCTTAACAGTCTCTGGCAAACTGTCAATCAAATGTCAGTACATTAGATTAAGAAGCAGTTCTTCTAGTAGACCTTGCTAGGTATTTTTAAAATAATTTTTTTGAAGATCTTAATTTCTTCTTTTGTAAAGTTTTGAAGTTTTATGTTGGCATGGAGGCAGAAGTTGGAGATTACTGGATTTAGAACCAATTTTTGCCAGATCATACAAAAGGCCATAACTGTCAAGTGTCAAGGCAGGAGTGGGAAGGGCTTACTCCTAATACCAAACAGTCAGGGCCGTGAGTAGTAGGCAGGACACCACCTGAGAATAGCCAGACCTGGGAGCTTACTCTGGTCTGAGTGCTCTCACTTGTGAACTGACAAGGATAGATTAGATCATTTTAAAACATTTTTTAAGAACCAGAATTCTTTATTAAGTCCTTCCTAGAAGTTGAATATACTTACAGTATTAAAGGCTTGAGGAAGGAGACACTGTGAGACCTGCCAGTTTGGCAGAGAAGACAAGTTGGACTACCACTGGAACAGAATATCCTTAATTTTAAAATACCAAGAATCTGTGAAGTGTGAAGTTAATCAACATTTTAAGAAACACCTATTTGAAAGTTTCAGATTCTGTTTATTATTTGAAAATACATTTTATTTTAATTCCTTCTTTGGCATCTTTTTCATTTGAAGAAATACATCGTGTGAACAAAAGAATATACTTTACCCTGACCTTCCGGGGTGAATCAGCGCTGAAACACTCTCTACAACTAGTAATGCATTTGTCCCACATTTCATCCTGGTGGAGGATGATGAACACCATAACACCAAACAAATCTGAGGGTTAGATAATGTCTGGATTAAATAATTTAAGGTTCTCTGGGATTTTGATTGTCATTTTTTATTTATAACTGACTTTTAAGTCACTTTCTATTGTCTCGTAGATCATATTCCTAGACAGGTTTGTATCTGTTTCTTGCATCTGAATTCCTGTTTGTAAAGCACCTTTTGGGTTTCTTGCTCACTTTTCTTCATTTATTTTCTTGGTTTATCCCCCTCCCTCTTTGTGATTGTTCCCCCTCACTATTAAGCAGTTTCATTTTTGGTTTCTTTAAATATTTATTTTGGTAGCACATGGTTTATGTTAAGCTCTTAAAACTTATGACTGTACTACTTTCTGTGTAGATGTACTTGTAATTATTTTCATTTTTCAATCAGATTCAAACTTCCTTTTTATTTAGCATAAATCATTAAAGTTATTTGTGTTTCCATGTATCTGTATCTTCTGTAAAATTGGCTCATTCTGTTCTGTTGAAGAATGAGACTCAACATGACTTGTGGGGAATCCTTATCAGTTAACACAAGCATATCTTTTTGAACACTAACACTTTTTAATTAATTTTGAATATAAATATTTCTAGAGAACATTAGATACTTTATTACCTTAAATAGAGTATTCTGAATAGAATGTAACTTTGATAGTGTGGACTCACCGAGAGCATCAATTACACAGCGATTCCTTCCTGGTCCTGTTAAAGTGAGAGGGTCGGGAGCTTTTCCACATTATTTCTCATGGCTGTTTTCTAGCTGTGTTTGCATATATCCCATTTTTCGTTTTTCTCTTGACAGTTGCTACTTTGTAGCTATTTATCTATCTCTAGTAATACTTTATTGTTTCTTAATTTTTTTCTTTTGACTTGCTGAAAAATGGAAGCCCAGATAGGAAGTATATGAGAATTATGACTGAACTAAGGATAAGTAAGCAATATATGTGAGTTTTGATGATTCACTGAAGAGTTAGATACTTAAATTTTAATAGATAGAATTTGCCATTTATTTTATGTCTCAATTTCTTTTGAGCCCGTTTTGTGAATTGAATAAGTTGCCTCTGCATAGATGAAGATTATGTTTTGGGAGGTTTGATGTTTACTGTGGGAATAAGAAGATTCAGAGGTGGGGGTGAGGTCACATTAGCTGTCATTGTCTCCATGGGTCAGTATAGAAAAAGAGCTAATTGTGTTCTAAAGATTCATGGACCTCACAAATGTCTATTCTGTTTGCTAATTAGAACACATTAAAGTGCCAGGAAATAATGCTTATTTTATTTAATAACTAAAAAACACTTTTGTTTGAAGATGGATGGAACTACAAATTGTGAATTTAATGTTTGTCTTTATAAGTCACCCCTTTTCAAAGATACGCACGTCAAGCTACCTAATAAATGAAGACTGAGCAGTTCTAATTGTTTTTAGTCAACCAAAAGTCTTATGTCTGGCTAATTAAGCTGCATGCTCTCTTACGAATGAGAGATTGTTGATTATTTGTGTAGCTTTCCAAGGCACGAGGTGCACTATTTGATACCTGTGAGCTTCTATTGGAAGGGTGGTGAGGGAGAAATGGGGAAAGCACTGGAGTCTGGACTGTTCTGACTTTGAGTTGGCTTACAGGGTTAATGTCTAACAGCCCAGTGTCTGAGGAGGATCCTCCACAGGCTTTAAAGTTGGTCACACCTGGGTTTCTTTGCCAACCTATTACTAGTTTAACCTGTGTCGTTAGTTATTAAGTGGGAAAAATACTGTCCGTCTCACCTGGATGTGAACAAGTATGAAAACACTGAGCACGCTGTAGGTATTCACAGGGTAACCTTCCAGGACCATACAGAGGTGAATCTAAAAGCAGCTCTTGAGAAGGCAGCACAGCTCGAGTCAGCCCTGAGATCCTGGCTGTTGTCTCCCACGCGTGCCCACTGCTGGCCGTCCTGTCTTCCTTTCACTGACAGTAGCTGAGCAACCACCAGAGCCGGGCCTGTCCGGCTAATTTCTTCTGACTTTTCGCCATTCCATCTGCACTGGTGAAGCTTTCCTATCCATGTAGCCTCTCCTGCCCATTCAGCTAAAACTTTGTTTTGCCTTTATCCCCTGCCTATATTTACTGTGATATCAAAGTGCTTGGGCCTCCACAGGTAAGGCATGTGCCTTAGAAAACACTGAGCAGACTTCTGTCAGCATGGTGTCCCAAACCCTTCTGCCACCTGTGCTTGAGCCATCAAAAGAAAAAGGCAGTTGAACTTTTCTATTTTTAGTTCATAATTTGTGAGACTCATATTTTCATTAATACTATGAGTTTGTCAACCCCCCCCATTTGCCTGCTGCCTAAAATAATGTTATCTAAATATTCTGCCATGAGTGAAATAAAAATGTCTTTTTATGAATCTTACTAATGTAAACATTCGAGTTTTTAAACAACTCTGCTTCTGAAAGCATTACATAGTTACTGTAGAAACCTCACAAAGTACAAAAACAAGAAAACAAGTCCCTATATCCAAGACCGTAAAGTGACAAGTAGTTTGTTTTGGCCCAACGTTGAACGGGCACATGTGTGTTGTTCAGCACAGTCTCTCTTACCCCTTCCATTTATTCTTTTAGTTGGGTCTTGGAAACGTTGACTTAATCCAGGACTCAAGAATGGCAGTTACTAACATTCATGTCTTTTTTCAGATTAAGCACACACATTATGTAGCTTTTGTAACTAAGGGATTAAACCTTGTATATACTTTGACTTCCTGTATTTTCCCATTTAATTATTCTTACACATAATTTCACAAAGCTGTATATCAACAAGATGTATCATAACTCATTTAACTGAATCCCTGCTATTGAATATGTGGATTGTTTCTATTATAGATAAATCTATGCAAACATATTTGTAATAAATTTTGGTGGAGGGGGCAGTTTCTTTAAAACATCAAGCTAAGTCAGCATCTGTCATTACCATCTCTAAAGAATGCAGTGCCTGCCCTACACATTTAAATTAAGACCTGTAGTTATGCTTAAAATATAAAAATTGGAAAATGAGCTTTAACTGATTGCTATGATCTTCATGAATTGATGAGACTTTACCTATGAGATTGAAAACTCTACACTTACGGGTTAAAAACTAAGCAAAAGAAAAAAAAGAAGGGCTTTTGGTAGAGGCCTTAGAAATGCTCTCACTTGTGAGGAGCTCTTGTGTTAGGATGAGGAAGCAGGACCAGCCAACTCTGGTGAGTTGCCCACGGTCGTTTCACTTACTGATAGTGGAGTCTGCAGCAAACACCTGTGTTCTTTCCCTGTGCCACACCAACTCCCAGGGCACCTTGCGTCTTTAAGTCTGTTAAAGTGTTTGCCATTACAGGAGCCTGTGATCTGACATCAACTTGAATGAACTTACTGGACTGGTCTAGGACAATGAGAAAGGGAGATGGCGTCTATCCCACATTTGATATAACCCCCACCTCTATCAGCAGACATGACTAATCATTGTTCTTTGGTTTTGAGATCCCAAAGGATCTTAAAATCTAAACTCTTTTTTCAGATGGCCACAACTAATTGGCCAAGTTGGTTTATCTTCTGGAATGTACTTACCATCATTGAACTAGGCCATGCTTAAAAACTCAAGTAGTTTTTAAGCTTAAGTGTTTGTTGCCTTCCTCTTCAGCACACCAGAAGTACAGGACATACTCCAGTCAGTGACTGTGGCTCAGCACGGAAGTAATTTTCAATTGGGAGGCCATGCTCTCCTAGTCAGGGGTAGAAGGGATAACAACAAACCCTCACAGTCTGAGAGAGAGAGTGGAAAGGAGGAATATGGTTTGAAAAAGCTCTCTAGGTGATTTTTATGCCTGCACTTCCCACAGTTTGAAGTCACTGCTTTAGCACCATTTATTGTTGGAATTTACCTATGACATTGTCGCATCATTTAGAAATCGTATTTCTGATTAAAGTACCTACTGCAATGCAAAATGCGTGTGTATATGTTTGACAAAATGTAACCACATATTATGTATGTAATGTGTCTGATTCCCCGTGACACATTTCTAAAGCTAAGGTATGTGGAGTTTGCTATAGAATATCATGATGTGCCTTAAATCGTCACCATTCTCGTCGTAATCGTTTCCTTTTTTCTATGAGTGCTGGAGTTCTGACATCTGGTGGTAAATTCAGATTGCTTTTCTGGGCTGTGGAAGTAACGATTAACGTGTATAACGTTTAATTTATATTAAAAGAGAATTAATACATTCTGAAAAGCAACTGAGGTCTGTAGAGACTTTTCTGTTGACCTTTCTTTTGCAACAGAAAGCACAAAGAGTAGGCAATTGACTTTTTCAGTAAGTACCCTCTTATTTAAAGTGCTATGCAAAGATTCACTTGTAGTTATATATATGCATTTATCATTTTCCTTCTTAAAAGTATAGATCTGATTTTACATTTTAAAAGGAGATTTGAAGAAGAGTCTGCTACTAATTAACCCAGTGATTTGTACTATATTAATTCATTGAATATTGATTGAGAACCTACGGGATATCAGACTGTGTTCTTCATTTAGAGCAACCAAGGTAAGACATGGCCTCAGTCCTCAACGGGCTTACTATGCTCCAATAGAAGAGCCAAAGGAATAAACAGATGATTGCACAGGTATTGTTTTGGCAAGCCAGGCCCCTGTTATCCCATCCAAGAGGAATGTCTGTTGGAGACCTGCACACTAGTGAGCATTGCTGCACTTCAAAAAGACTACCTTGCTACACATGACTCACTGGATAAAAGAACCAACCAGTGTTTGGACATAATCAGGCATTTTTTGAAAAAATATTTAGGATTTAGCTTAGGATCAGATGAATTAATATTCACCATGCTTAATACATTTATCCAAATGTAATAAACATTTTTGATCCCCCTTGAGTGATACTACTAGTCTTTTGCAGAAGAGAATGACATTTTATCAATATTTTATTAGAGGGTTTTTAAAAATTAGGTATTCAAGTCAGACATAGGAAATGCAGCTTGCTGAAACCATGAATGGGAAATGAGTTTTTTGCTATCCGTGTTTAATTTGCCAAGTTAGCAAATTTAATCTGAAGATAATTTAAACAGTAGTTAAATCTATCCAGATTTATTTCATCACCTTTTTAAGAAATGTGTCTTTTTTTATATTCATGCTGGTTTTCTATGAATTCAGATGTAGTCATTAGAAGAGAGGGTTGTTTTTTTAATGTCAGAAGGTTTTTAAACTGGATTTTTGGCATTTAAAAAATTTTATTTTGTAGCAAAGTAATTTGTGTACATAGTTTAAAAAGTCAAATAGTGCTCAAAGACTTAGAATAAAATGCATATCTCCTGTATCCTTCTTGACTTCTGCCCAGAAACAATCACTTTGTACTCGTTAGTAGTTTATTTTCATATTTACGTTCTACATAGTATATTTGTACTGCATTTTCTCGATTCATCCATTTTAGACATCTATTCATTTCCTATTGTGGTATACAATGATTTGGTCACTCAGATTCCTTCTCTCCCCCTTTCCCCATCTTCCCAACAGATAATTTAAATCTCTTTCCAGGGATGACTCTTCCAAGTTATTTGCAATGGTTGGATTTTTTGGTAAACCTTTTTGTTTTTCTTGAATTTCTTATTAGTTTTTAAAAGCTGCATCTAAATTTTTGAACCTATGTCTCCATCTTCTATTACTTTCTGACATCTCTAAAAGGTCTCACAATATAATTTTTTCTCCTAGACAAACCTATTCAGATAATAGGCTGGTTTCAGTTTTTCCTGGAAATATTCCTTCTGAAGCCCCCCACCTTCCCACTCCCATCTGGACTGGTTGCCAGCGAGATCTGCCCTCTCACCTTCGTCCTGGGACTCACTGTCCCGCAGTTCCTGGGAGCCCTGCAGCTTCTCTGTTGGATTCCCTGTTTTCTGCTTTACGTCTACGTTTTGATGGAGCACGTCTTCCAGTAGCTTCACTAGAAAGAACTCAATCAGTAAATACTGGGTCTGGGAAAGGTTTTCATTCTGCCATCACATCTGACTATTTGGCTTGGCAAATGATAATTCTAAAGTGGCGATTGTTTTCCCTCAAAGAGGGGTTTTGAGGGGTTCATCTTCTTGTCGGTGTCTTGCCTGCCGCCACTTGGATTTGACCTTACTCCCGTCTAAGTCATTTTCACCCACCACATATTGCATCGAGAATTACATCGAGTTGTTCGTTGTGTTATTTTAGTGTGGTTTTCAGGCAGAGAAAGGGGCCCTCAATGGAGCAGCGCCATTAGCATCCATACCCATACTTCTGAAAACCAGAAATTCTTACCTTTTACGTATATTTAACAAAATGATGCATTGGATTTCTTCTGCGATTTGGAAATAATTGGCATAGTGTTGTTTAAAATGGCGTAGCCTGGCCCTTTGAAAGTAATATCTGACAAAATAAGGCAAGTTAGTCATGTTAGGGTTTGGGACAACTTGCTAAAAAAACTTAGTAAATATTTTCTTTTCCAAATGAGATTTGGGCCCTTGAATGGTGATTGTAAATGACTAATCATCTCCTGCCCAAAAAAAGGCTACGGATTCTGTCTGTAGCATTCTATACAAAAAATATCTGTGCATTCATAGTTAATCTTTTTAGCAGTAAGCCTTTCTATCTAATGTTTCCTGGCCAGGCATTTTCCTTTAGGTAATACTATAGAGGAGTATAAAATCTTGTAATTATAACCCAAAAGTAAAGGCAGTATTCACAGGAGATCTGCTAAAATGCAAATGTAAGCCATCTAGATGCAGAGGAGGTGGTGGAAATTTTTAAAAGGCCTAAGAAAAGAAAGAGCTATCAGTTAATTATGACAAAAAGATAAGGCTATTAATTGATGATGACCAATCAGACATTTTTGAGGGGCAGGGGAATATCAAGGAGAAAGCCAACCAGACTCCATAACCTTGGCTGAGGAAAGAGGATAAAAGAACAAACAAGTTGAAGTATATATAATAATTGCTTTATGTCTTTTTATGTTACACTGTAATTTCTGAAGAATCGGCAGGTAGGCTATTCACTGGAAGATAAGATTGTGGTTTTGTGGTTTCTCATCTGTAAGACAATACAATCATTCTACTTTCATTATATCTGCACATTGTGGGAATTAGAGTCAATAAACCACTTAGCCTGCTTCGGATAGTAAATAATCCACAGAAATATTGTTTTCAGATGGTTACCTCTGGGGAATATTTTAAACATCATATAATAATTTTTGAAGGAAGTGAATCCCTATAACAAAAAAGGAATTTAAGAGAGAGTTGAACACATCCTTGATGGGATCATTCCTACTAAAATTGTCAGTGTGTGCTTAGTGTCAGGAAACCATGAATTAAAATCTTGATCCAGAGCCATTTCCTTCTCTTGTTTTGAAGCTTTTCCAAAATTTTGTTCCTTTACAAATCTTTTCATTTGTAGGTGAGCGTCAGTATAACTAAAAATAGCATAGTGTTTCAGTTGTCTTTTTTAAAATATTATATCACATGTAAGCTAAAAGGCTATGGAATTGGAGGTCAAAATTTTTTCTCCCTTGATTATTAGATTTGCCTTTTTTCTTCATCAGATCCTTGGGTGTTTTTTTCTTGCCAATTCTGCCACTGGACATTTTTAATAGGATCTTCCTTAATAGGAAGGTTTCTGCCTTCATCCTTGTCGTAACATCTTGAACAGGAGAGTGATTGCATTGTCTTTGGCTTACCATTGCTATTATTATGTTCTCTTCTGCTGGAATTTCCTTCACCCCGATTCTCCCATTCTCCTGCTTTGCTCTGTATTTTTACCCCTTGTTGACTACTCAATGGCATTCAGTCTCAAAAACTCTGAGCTTAGATGTTCTCTGGTTATTTTCTAGCTTTGTCATCCCAGAGGGAAAAAATGTTCCACAGGATTCTTGAAATTGCCCACTTTTATAAAGCCATCAGAAGTTCACCCACTTCAATGAAAGGAATACTACTTTTTTTTTTTCAATTTGCTTTTCCAATTATTAGCTTTCTTTTTCTCTCTTCCCCTCTCCTACCCTGCCCTCAGAATTTGGCTTTTACTTCAACATTTACTCAGTGTAGCTATGAAAAAGTTACCAAAATTTTTATTTCCAGTTACCAGAGTCATTGGCCCTCTGGCTCTCAGTAATGCAACTGTAACCTAAACTCCTTAAAGCTAGGATTATGTAGTAGCAGTAGCTGTGAATGCTTAGTTGTTGCATGTCTACCATGATCAGATACTGTCTTCATTGTTTTACATGCATTAAAAAATTCTCACAAGAACCTTTGTTTCCTCAGGACTGTTTTTGTCCCATTTTAAAGAAGAGAAAACAAGCTCTGAGAGTTTAAATAACTTGAGCAAGGTCATGCAGGTATTCTTAATCTTGCTGACAGCTGAACCTAGACTCTCTGACTTAAGAGCTCAAACTATTAACTACCACTTACCCTTTCACAACATTGTTGAACCTAGATGTGGCTACAAAAGAGTCTTTGGCACAAAGAGTTAGCCCCTGAGCTCACTGAAGTACCAGCTAAAGAGAATAAAGTCTGAAAGGCAGTGTAAAAGAGGCAGCAGACAATAATGGTTAATAATGGGCTGACTTTAAGTTAGAAAAATTAACTTGCATGATGGTGCCAAGTAACTCGGCATCTCATACTCAGTTTCCTCCTCCTTGAAGTGGGGACGATGATGTCTTGAAGGGCCGTGAATATTAAATGGGAACCTACAAAGTCGTTGGATAAAGAAGGCAAAAAATACATGGTCTGTCTCGGTTAGGAGTAGATCAGTCACGGGGATCTGAAAGGCAGTGGCCTCAAGCAGGTAGGGAGTTATATTTCTCTTACGTGACATGAACTCTGGAGGCAAGTGGTCCAAGGCTGGTACAGTGGCTCACATTCTCTACCTTGTGTCAGTGTTACAAGGTCTCCACCAAAACTCTGACCATCACATCTGCATTTTAGACCGAAAGAAGGAGGAGATGGCAAAAGAGCCTACAAGCTCTGTCAGCCACACCCAAAAACTGCGTCCTGTGTTTTTTTGGCCAGAAAGTCATATGGTCACTCTAACAAAATTTTTACTCTAACGGCAACAACAAAATGGAGCTGTTAGCAAAAAAGAAGGGACTATTGTGTGTGTGTGTGTGCTTACATGATGATCGTATGTGTATATTATATACCAGAAGCAGCAGCACAGAGGACAAACACAAAGCTGGTGGGGAAGAGAAGGATCTGCCACCAGTAACAAAAGCCAAACAGCAAGAGTTAGTAGAGGCTGGAGGGAATCAGTTAGAGAGAGAATGAGATGATATTGCTGCTACATACACTGAAATATGATTAAGACAGAAAAAATGAACTTTTCCTTTCAAAAGAATGGCATGTAAATATATTTTAAAAAGTCACATTTAGGTGTTAAGAATTTACCTTAATTGGTTAGACAGAGTGACAACAAAGCCTCTGTACTGGGCTTGGGCTCCACAGGGATTAACTTCCTGCTCCCTTACCCTTTGTCCTTGGCCAAGCTTATAAATGAGTATAGTCTAGATAATAATGCCGGGTTTTTTTTTTTTTTCCCAACCTATTCCCACTCCCAGGGGAAAAGCAAACCAAAACACAGAACACTCACTTAATAGAAAATGGCTGATAGCATCACTTCTGCTCTAAGAGACCAGTCTATGGCGATGGACCAACACAGCTGGCTCGGGGTGTGGGAGCCATCAGAAGGGCCCCATTTGTCATCAGCCCACTGCACACTGGAGCCTTTTCTGGAGTGCGTGACCCTTTTACTTCAGAGGTCTCCGTAACCCTGATCCAGTGAATTATTAATATTTGGTATTTGCCCTGCGAATGGTTGATTACATTAGCCTTATTGATCTGCAGTGGAAAATAAAGACTTTCAGTGCCCAGGTTCCATTGTTCAAACCAAGTATATAACCAAAGGTTAATTTAACCTTGAATACACAATCAGATTACATTTAGATGGTATTTTGGTGTCACATTGTTGTACAAAGTTGACCTCATGTGAGGACAAATGCAGATACACTTATTCTAAGCACATTTCTAAAGTTTAGATAAAACAAGGAAATGGCAACTCTACAGAACAAGGTGAATTTTTATTTTTGGCTTCCAATGCTATGTTATATAGAACAAGGTAATTTTAGTGATAATGAGTTTCACTCAAAAAGTCCAGTTGTCAATATATAATAGCTAAGGTGATAAACAACAGAGAAATAAGATTTTAAATAACCATATAATTAATAGATCCAATAAAAGAAGGTTCAAGAGTTCTTATGGAAGATGAATGAAACAGAGAGAAAACATAACCCATGAAGGATAGTGTCCAGGTTCACTGCTAATGGTAAATATTTTATAATGCAGGAAAATGGACTGGATATAAAAGATAATTACAATTTTCCCCCATCTGCTTTAAAATATGAAGGTGATATTACTTTAATATGCCTGAGCTTAAGAGAGGACAGTGGCCTGTGTACAGATTTTTTGCCTCTGGTCTGATAAAGTTCATTTTTACCATTTCACAAGATACGCCACTTCACAGAGGATTCTTGCTCATTAGGTTAAATGTACCAGTAACAAAAGAATGTGGAAAGGAGGAAAAATCTGTTCTGTCTGGTGAAAAAGGAACATTACCAAGTTTGGAAAAATATTTAAATGTTGGACTGCCTTTGGATTATTCCAAAAGTTCAGAGCTGAGCTTTAATGTTGCAGGCTTAAGAGTCGTCATCGCCCTTGAAGGAAGACAGGCATGTTTGTGTCCTGCAGTTAAGAGCTGAGCCAGTTTCACTGTGGCGTTGATTGAGTTTGCTGGCTTCGGCTGCTGGGGTTTTGCCATTATAAAGATAAGAGCTGATGCAATCATACAGAGGCTCCTGATATTTATGTAGATACGCTTACTTTCCGTGGTTTGAAGAATTCTGCTTTACCTAATTTCAAATCACTACTAGGCATGATTGGGCCGCTACAATGTTTCTCAATTTCTTGGAGATTTGCTACATATTTCTGTCACATAAAAGTCAAGAATTTATTAAATTAAATCTCTGCCTCCTGATAATGAGATCTGTGATTGCCACTCACACCCGAGCACACTCCCGTATTCGTGACTTGAGACGTTAAGCATTTTTGTCTCCATCAGAATAAATTCAAGTATTTCTGGGACAGGGGTAAAATAGAACATTGTGCCAAATATTGATGTTTATTTTATATATCAAGAACATAGCATTGAAAGCATTGTTTTGTTGTGTGTGTGTTTTTTTAACAAAGAAGTGTTCCTCTTGCCTTGTGTATCATTGCCAACAACGGTGACTCTGCAGTCAGAATTTAGTCAGCAATATCTTTGATTCATGAGGCAGAATAGCATGCATTTTGCTCTTCTGTAGCAAGATTGGTTCTGCAGGGGAGGTGGTAGTAAAACATTTATTTTTCTGAGTAAACCTAAGTAGACACGAATCAAAAGACACGTGGGAAGGAAATATGTTCTTCTGAGATGTTGTTTTTGCAAAGGTTCTCTTTGACAATAACAACATTTTATATCTCTGTCCTTTACAATATTCTGTAATTTCCAATACAACATAAAATAAATTTATACTTTCCTTTGAAAGACAGAAGTTGCAGGTTCTGCTATCAATCCCTCAAGTTAAAGCATATTGTGTCGTCTGAAGCAAAGTGAAATATCAGCAAGTGCATGAGACTAGGTTTTGGAAATTCCGGATTGAATCCCCACTGGCTCATTTACTAACTGTTTACTTGGACAAGGCCTTTCAGAGTCTCATTTTCTTGATTTATATTACAAAAACAATAATCTTAACCCATTTCATGGAGTTGCTTTGAACATCAAGCAAGATAATCCATGTATAAATTGTTAGGTTC
Organism: Avahi laniger; assembly: GCA_963575035.1. Lineage (NCBI taxonomy): Eukaryota > Metazoa > Chordata > Mammalia > Primates > Indriidae > Avahi > Avahi laniger. The sequence continues at coordinate 16,828 of CAUYSK010012700.1, forward strand.
CTCCATAGATAAACAGAAGTATAATGTAGGAAGCTTTTGACACCAATATAAATTCAGAGCTTATTCTACCTAAGGAAAAAAGATAGCTGATAGAAGTATATGACCAAGGCAGATAAAGTTTTTGGCCGTCATGGGAAATGGGAAGAGTGACATCAAATAAGTCTGATGTCTTGGAAATGAGTGGCATCCCCAGAGCTCCCTACTTCAAAGATACAGACTTGCAATAATTATAATATCAAGGTCAGAATATTTACAATCTATCTAAATTTTTTTATATTCTAACACTTTTTATTGATATGCAATAATTGTACAGATTTATAGGGTACATGTGACATTTTGATACATGCATACAACGGGTAATGATCAAATCGGGGCAGTTAGGATATCCATCATCTTAAACATTTATCATTTCCATGTGTTAACAACATTTAAAACTTCTAGCTATTTTGAAATATATACTAAGTTATTGTTAACTATAGTTACTCTACTATACTATTGAACACTAGAACTTATTCCTTTTATCTAACTGTATGTTTGTACCTATTAATCAATCTCTCTTTACCCCCATGCCTCCCCAGCCTCTGGTAACAATCATTCTACTCTCTACCTCCCTGAGATTCATTTTTATAGCTCCCACACATGAGAACATGCAATATTTGTCTTTCAGTGCCTGGCTTGTTTCACTTAACATAGTGACCTCCAGTTTTATGCATGTTGCTGAAAATGACAGGATTTCATTCTTTTTGTGGCTGAATAGCATTCTATTGTGTATATATACTACATTTGCTTTATACATTTACTTGTTGATGGACATGTCAGTTGATTCCATATCTTGGCTATTGAGAATAGTGCTGCAATACACATGGGTGGACATGGAGGGATACCAGTGGGGCTCCAGTGATGGGAGATGTAGGGGCTGTTGGACCCCAGGCAGGATGTAGTCTGGTGGGGGCTGCACTCTCAAAATGGCACTGTGTTGCAGGTGCTTGGGTCTCGGGTAGTGGGTGGGACCCAGGGCAAAGTCGCTCTCGGGAACCATGCCATTGCACAGACTCCAGGGAGCTCCCTACACTAGGTCTCTGGGCCCCCAAGGGCTGAGGGCCATGGCTAGGATTGGAGAAGTTCTCAGGGGGAACATAAACTGCAGGGGATCTCTCGCTTACCTTTTCCCCTCAGTGAGGAGTTCCTCCTGGCTTCAAGCCAATCCTGGCTGCTTAGATTCCCTGTCCTTCCATGGCTCAGATGTTTCCTGCCACTTCCCTGCTGACTTCCAGAGTTCTCTCTTAGAAGGTCTATTGGATGTGTGGTTGGTTATCTACTCGTTCTTTTGCTGCGGTCCTCAACCCCTGGGTGCAGGCTGGTACCTGTCAGTGGCCTGTTAGGAACCTGGCCGCGCAGCAGGAAGTGAGCACCAGCAAGTGAAACTTCATGTGTATTTACAGCTGTTCTCCATCGCTCGCATCACTGTGTAAGCTCCACCTCCCGTCAGATTAGTGGGGGCATTAGATTCTCATAGGAGCACAAAACCTACTGTAAACTGCATGCGAGGGATCTAGGTTGCTCACTCCTTATGAGAATCTAATGCCTGATCTGAGGTAGAGCTGAGGCGGTGATGCTAGTGCTGGGGAGTGGCTGCGAATACAGATTATCACTAGCAGAGAGGTTTGACTGCACAATAAATGTAATGAGCTTGAATCATCCTGAAACCACCCCACATTCCCTCACCGTCCATGGAAAAATTGTCTTCCATGAAACCAGTCCCTAGTGCCAAAAAGGTTGGGGACTGCTGTTCTTTTGGTCCTTTTCGTGGAGGTGGTGAGTGCTGGGAACCTTTAATCAGCCATTTTCAAACCACCTAAATTTGTAATGTTTCATAGATGCCATGTAGTCGAAGGTAAATAAAATCAATGATAGCTTTAACAAATGCCTTAAACTCTATTAAAATCAAGGTACAACTATTATATGGTTCTGATAACAGTTCATTTTGTGTATTTTTCCTTTATGCGATTTCTTAAAAGAAATTATTTATGTTCTTAAGGAAATATTCTTAAGTGAAAAGTCTTTATTTCTAAGCCTCCTGATGTTTTTAACTTCACAGAATACCAAGAATATTTTCTTAAGCTATTCTTCACGATTACATACTGTCAGTGGTATAGGAGAATTATACATTACAATCAAGATTAATCTTTACATTGAATTCTTAGTCATGCATAGATTCCCTATCACCTTTCAGAATTAAAATGGGGGATTTTTAAATGGCAGAGACTATTAAATTTACAAAGTAATGAGAGGGATCTAAAAAATGTTTATAGTCTACGGTCTTGTTCTTTACAATGTAGTAAAAGTATATGAAATCCAAATTTGGCTCTGAACTTTAAATTTGCAAAACTCTACAAACAGCACAGGAAATACGTTTTGAAAAGTAGCCAGAAATCAAAGGTCAATTCAATATGACTTCCAAAATGAGAGCTTACCAAAAGTGCTTTTCTTTTTTACCTTCATTTTTTTGATTTTTTTTTTTTTTTACTGCAGGAAAGCATTCTATCTGTAAATGTCATTCTCCTTAAAATGCTCAAAATAATTTCCAAAAGAATAATTCTTTCATTGAGATTTTCATACTGCTTATCAAAGTCTTCATTCTTTATATCTCACTTATTTTTGACATTATAAATGTATATCTCTTCAAAAGCATCATTTCTTAAATAAATATTGACATGATGACTAGATCTAATAGTCATCCAGGCAATATGGACTTAAAGATGAGAGGACATAGTTTTGATTCATGAGGAGAAATTGACATTTCCTGATGATTTAACAAGTTTAAGAATTATTATTTTACAAAAACAACAAATATTTTAAGTCAGATGAAAACAAATTGTATTTTATCAATGATCTGAAATGAGAAGTTGTGTGTGTATCAGTCACATGTGTGCGTCAATTGTATATTATTGTATAGTAAAACTTAGAGGCCTGAGAAATGTACCATTTTCCATGAATCCGTGGCTTGACCAGCTCACCTGGATGGTTCTACTCTATTTGGTGTCAGCTGGGGCTGCAGACATCTGTAGGTTTGACTGGGTTTGGTCATCCGATGTCATTCACACACGTGACTGGCAGTTGGTTTCTGTAGGTTTGACTGGGTTTGGTCATCCAATGTCATTCACACACGTGACTGGCAGTTGGTATTGGCTGCATGACCCTCTCGTATCTTGGTTTGTCTTCCCTTGGCCTTTCAACTTGGCTTAAACTTCTAAGAATATGGAAACTGGGTTCCAAAGCAAAAAAAAAGTATTTCAAACAGTGAAGGAAGAAACTCCAAATCCCTTGAGACCTAGCCTCCGAAGTTACATAGTATTGCTTGCACTGCATTCTATTAATTGAAACATGTCACAGGGCCAGCCAGGTTCCTAGGAGGAGAAATGGAATCCAGTCTCAATAGAAGGAGGGGTCAGAGAATTACAGCCATCTTCAACCAACTACAGGGGAAAAAGTCTCCATGTTTGGTGAAAAATTGACGTGGTATCCTATAAATTGTTTCAGACTCTGTCATTATTTAGACGACTACTTCCTTTTTCTAAATATCGCTCTTTATTGTTTAGTGATTCAAAACAGAGTTCGTTTTATACATAGAACATTATGACTTTTTGATCTGGCACGCAGCTTTGGAAAAATATATGTAAGTAAAATGGCTGCAGAATAATTACCATTGGTACATAAAAGTAGAAGAAAAAACTTTTAGAAATTCACTTGAGTTTATGGAAGCTCGTCATAAACTAAATTGTTCATGCTCATTGTTTGGTTAGATTTGGTGGAATGACAGAGATTTCTAGATGTTGCCTCCTATTTTTCATTTTCTCCTTCTTCCTTAGTATAGATTTATATATTTTTGGCTTAACTAAAGGATCACATTTCTGAGTGTCCATTCCAGTCAGTTGTGTGGCTAAGTGCCAATGATCAGTCATATGAAGTGCTGGGTGAACTCTTCTTGTCTGTCTTTCATTTTACCATTCAAAGGGAATAATATTGCTAGACAAGGATCACATCCAGATATCATGGAGTGGAAAGCTGAAAAGAGTCTGGTTCCCTGATGATCTTGTGGCGTGCTTATACCAGCCTTTGACTGTTGTCAACCTTGGGTTTCATGTGAGAGAAATAAACTTCTGTCTTGTACAAGCTACTTTTATTTTGGAATTTTTTGTTGTCGGTATAAGGAGCCAAGCCTAATCCAAATTGATTCACCTGCTAAATGAGTTCTCCATCCTGGACTTAAACTCAATGAAAATATGGTCAATGTTGGTAATTATCCTTTTTATGGGTGATATTTTAAACATGATTCTGCCTCCCTTCCTTCCTCCTTTTTTCCTTTCTCTCTCTCTTTCTTTCCTTCTCCCCTCCCCTTCCCTCTTCTCCCCTCCCCTCCCCTTCCTTCCCCTTCCCTTCCTTTTACCTTCCCTTTTCTTTTCTTTCTTGCTGGCCTGATACTTATTTGGTGACTTTAATGGAAGAAATATTATATGTGTGCACATATGCTCATTTGCATGTAAGGAAAATTAAGGAATCATTAAAGCTGACCTCAGGTAATAGTCCAGTTGTTGTTTGCTAAGTTGTAAATGGCCAAAGACTACACCAAAGAAAGTGAATTTTTTTCATGTTTGTTTCGATTATCAGAGTACTCCTGAGGGTCCTACGCAGGAAATGAGTAAGTCTAATTAAAATCAAATAAAAAGTTAAACATTTTAACACCAGTATTAATACCGTATAGTCAATGATCGAGACAAAATTTTGCAACATTTTATGTAAATAGAAATATTTTAAAATAGCTCTAAAACTTTATGTTCTTCATTTAAATCATGTCTTTATGCTCATAATGCCTACTATTTTTTAATAACAGATTTTTTTGAGATGTAATTCACATACCATAAAATTCAGGCTTTTGAAGTGTACAGTTCACTGAGTTTTAGTTTATCTGCAGAACTATGCACCCATCACCACCATCTAATTTCAGAACATTTTTCATTATCCTGGAAAGGATCTTTGTACGCAGTCATTCCCCATTTAACCCTACCCCTTCCCTACCAAACACTAATCTACTTTCTGTCTCTATGGATTTGCTATTCTGACCATTTCACATAAGTGGAATCACACAATATGTGGCCTTTTCCTATTGGCTGCTTTCATTTAGCATAATGCTTTCAAGGTTCCTGTATTACTACAGCATTTATCAGTACTTCATTTCTTTTTATGACTGAATAGTTTTCATTGTGTGGATATGCCATATTTTGTTTTTCCATTCATCAGTAGGTAGATATTTGTGTATTATAAATAATGTTCCTATATATATATTTTTATGTAAGTTTTTGTGTGGACATACGTTTTCATTTTTCTTGGGTATATTCCTAGGAGTGGCATTGCTGAATCATACAGTGACTCCATGTTTAATCATTTTAGAACCTGCCAGAGTGTTCCTCAAAGTGGTTGCACCATTTTACATTGTCAACAGCAATATATGAGGGTTCTGGTTTTTCTACATCCTTGACAACACTTATGACTGGACTTTTTGATTCTAAACATTCTAATAGATGTGAAGTGGTATCTCATTGTAGTTTGATTTGCCTTTCCCTGTTGACTAATGATGTTGAACATCTTTTCATGTGTTTATTTGGCCATTTGTTTATCTTCCTTGGAGAAATGTCTGTTCATCTTCTTGACCATTTTTGATTAATTTGTCTTTATATTATTATTGAGTTGTAAAAATTCTCTGTAGATTCTAGATAGAAGTCCCTTGTCAGATATATAATTTTAAAATATTTTCTCCCATTCTGTAAGTTGTCTTTCCGCTTTCTGGATGGTGTCCTTTGAAACAAAATTTTTTTAATTTTGATGATGTTTGATTTATCTATTTTTTTTCTTTTGCCACTTGTGCTTTTGGTGTCATATCTAAGGAACTGTTGCCTAATCTAAGATCATGAAGATTTAATCCTATGTTATCTTCTAAAAGTTTTATAATTTTAGTTCTTACAGTTAAGTCTATGACCCATTTTGAGATGTTTTCATATATAGTTTGAGGTAGAAATCCTGTCTCATTCTTTTGCATGTGGATATCCAGTTGTCCCAGCACCATTAGTTGAAAAGATTATTTTTTCCCAATTGAATGGCCTTGGCAACAATCAAAAATCAAAAATGTCTAAAATCAATTGACTATAGACATAAAGCTTTATTTGTGTACTCTCAATTCTATTCCTTAATCTATATGACTAGTTTTATGCCAGTACAACACTGTCTTGATTACTGTAGGTTTGTAGTAAGTTTTGGAACTGGGATATATGAATTTTCCAATTTTGTTCTTCTTGTTCAAGATTATTTTAGCTATTTTATGTCTTTTGAATGTCCATATGAATTTTAGGATCAGCTTTCCATTCTTGCAAAAAAAAAAAAAATCTAGAATTTTGGTAGGGATTACATTGAATCTGTAGATCAATGTGGAATTATTGCCATCTTACCAATTTTAAGTTTTCCAGTTCATAAACATGGGATGTGTTTTTCATTTTTTAGTTTTTTTTTACTTATTTCTAAGATTTTTTGTAGTTTTTTTCAGTGTACAATCCTTACACATCTTTCTTTATATTTATTTCTAAATATTTTATTCTTTTTGATGCTACTATAAATTGAATTATTTTATTAACATCATTTTCTGATTTTTTTATTGTTAGCATGTAGAAATATAGTTTTGGTAGTTTGTGGTTTTCCATGAATTTATTCATTTCATTTAAGTTGTCTAATTTTTTGTCATACAACTGTTCCTAGCATTTCCTTATAATCCTTTTCAATTTTCTAAACCCTGTAGTAATGTCCCCTCTTTCATTCCTGATTTTAATAATTTTTGTCTCTTTTTTCATCTTGTCAATCTAAACAAAAGGTTTGCCAATTTTGTTGATCCTTTCAAAGAACCCATTTTTGGTTTCATTGATTTTCTCTCTTGTTTTTCTATTCTCTCTTTCACTTACCTCCACTCTAATCTTTACAATTTCATTCCTCTGCTTGTTTTGGGTTGAGTTTGATTTTCTTTTTCTAGTTTCTTAGGTGTAAGTTTAGCTTATTGATTTGAGACTTTTCTTTTTTTTAAAACATAGGAATCGATAGGTAGAGATTTCCCTCTAAGTACTGATTTAGTTGCATCCTGTAAGTTTTGGTACATTATGTTTTTATTTTCATTGATAGCTAATCATTTTCTTATTTTGGTTATGGTTTCTTCTTTGATTTATTGCTTACTTGTGAGTGTACCTACTACTATTGATGTGAAATTATGAGATGTAGGGGAAAAAAGAAATACTGAAAGAAAATTTTAATGATTTATAGTATGAAGTGGTTCCTACTCTAAAAACAAATTACTTGTGTTAATAAAACATGCCATTAATCGTTTTCATCTTACACCTGTGTTGCTTTATTATTCCATCTCCAGCATGGTAGAGATAGATTTTCCCAAGGTTTTCATCATGTTTTCACCACTTATAATATTCTGTATTTTTCCTGATTTGATTCCAATTTCCCTGATTATTCAGCAATCATTGCAACATGGCAGTTTTTCTCTTTCTCCATCTTGAGGAGGCAATGTGGTCAGCAAATAAAGTCAAATATTTATTATATTTTCTATTTTCAGCATAAGAGTTCCAGCAGAAGAGAAGTGACTTTTAGTGTACCTGTTATGTTTTTTATGTGTTATTTTAATTAACTATTTCAACACCATATGGCAAGGAAAATTGTTCTCATTTTTCATATGAGATTTAGGAAAATCAAGGAATTTTGCAAAAAGTCACAGTGATAAATAACATACCTGGAATTTAAATGCATTTCTGTGCCATGTCACTGCATCTTCTCCCTGACAGGCAGAGGGAATGGCCCATCATGACTGGATTTTGGGAGTTTTATAATAAGCATTAGGAATATTCACGTAGCATCAGGCTGTACAATCTTTCTCCATTTTCTAAAGTTTTACATTTATGTATTTATTTATTTATTTATTTATTTATGAGACAGAGTCTCACTCTGTCACCCTGAGTAGAGTGCCCTAATGTCATCATAGCTCACCTCAACCTCAAACTCCTGAGCTCAAGCGATTCTCCTGCCTCAGCCTCCTGAGTAGCTAGGACTACAGGCATGCGCCACCATGCCTGGCTAATTTTTTTCTATTTTTAGTAGAGATGGGGTCTCACTCTTGCTCAGGCTGGTCTTGAACTCCTGAGTTCAAGCAATCTTCCTGCCTCAGCCTCCCAGAGGGCTAGGATTACAGGTATGAGCCACTGTTTCCAGTCTTTAAGTTTTTATTTTTAAATTTTCTGTTAATTTTCACCTAAATATTCTCCACCAGATGATACACTTTCAAATGTGTCAATTTTCCAAGTGTTTGATACCTTCTTGACATATAATTCTTTTCTCTTTTGATCAGTTCTGTTTGCTGCATTATCAAATTCTTGCCATGATTTACATGACACCAAATCTTGGAGGTACTTAAAATAGCATCTGTAATTTTGCTGTAAAAGTCTATGCCCATTTTTTTTTCAGGTTGTGTTCCACTGCATTTGAAGTCAAGAGTATTATTTCTATCATTTTACCCTGTTTTTTAAAATTCTTATTCTTTTTGTCATAGCTATTGACCTCCCCACCATCTTGTTGTCGTATTGTAACGGTGTTTTCCCCCCATCCATTCTCAGCTTGCAGCTTACAAGTTTAGTGGTAGAGTGGATGGATTCTGAAGTCAGACTGTAGACTCAAATTCTTGCTCTTCCACTGATCCCAACTGTGAGAACTTGGGACTGTTCATCTCTTAAAATCCACCTCGTAGGTTTATTGTGAGCTTAAATAAGTAGACACATGCCAAGTGCTTAGTCAGAACTCAGCATGAAGTGTTCAACAACTTCACCATTATCTTTGTTATTAGTATTATTTATTGTCAGCCCCAATATTCAAATATATGTACATATGCATATATATATACATAATTTTTTCACTAAGAGCATAAGCTGGAACCTAGCATTCTAATATTTTAAAAAATAATTTCTACATGATTAGCTGTTATCTTGCCACAATCCCCTTACTTTTTCACTATCACATCACATGCATAACATTTCTTGGAGAAATTTTTAAAAATTTTGGGTTTCTAACAGCAACATGCCATGGTGGAAAAAGCTAGAATATTGGGCTACAGAAGAGATTTGTAAACTTGTAGGGCCCGATTCTTCCATCAGGCACAGGCAATCAACGGTCCTTCCAAAGGTTTGGGTTACCTTTAATGAAGGGATGCATCTCCATGATTCTAGGAGGGTGCACTTCCTCCTCTCTTCCACTAGTTCTGCTAGCCAATCTCTTCACGATATTTTAATTTTCTTGGAACTCTGCGTCTTCTGCAACAAAATGCATTTCTCAAGACTTGTCCTTTTGCAGGGAGATCTTTGTCAGAAAAACAGAGCATAAACTCTGCAGGATGTTGGATCACCTCTGTTCAGCCTTGAGATGAAAAATAAGCTTTTTTGTTTCCCCATGGATACATCTTTTATAGGGTATGAGGGTGGAGGATCAGAGGAGAAATGTTTTTGAAACAAGTACTCATTAGCTTTTCTGATTTACCAGTTTCCTTCTGTTCTCTACACTTTCTTTCACTCAACCTTCTGATTAAAGGTAATTCCAAGTAGCAACAGCTTTCTTCAGCAATTGTAGAAGAATCAAAATCCTATGAGGCACTTGTAAAATTATGGTTACTGGGGTCTGATCTTGATCTCTTAAATCAAAATATCTGAGTTTGAGGTTGTACAGGTTTGTATTAAAAAGTGGTATCCAGAATATACACATTTTCCTATTCTTTTTTTGTTCTTCATATGCTTGACAGTAAATATTTGAACTGCTGTGATTTTTATTAAAATTTTTTTCTTAAAATTTTCAAATTTTTATCTTTTATTCTACCTTCTGGGATATTTCCTTGCCTTATTTCTAATTTATCTGTTGAAAAGTATATTTCAAAAACATATTAATTTCTAGGTCCTCTTTGTTCTCTGAATGTTACAAATTTCTGTTATTATTTTAGGCATGCAGTATCCTCTTTAATGTCTTTGAAGACACAAAATAGCTTCAGTTTTATCTATCTTGGTTTTCACCTTTATTGTTATCTATTTTTCTCAGCTACTAATGACCTTGAATATTGACTCAAACTCAACATGCAAGAGGGATTATTTTTCCAGAGTATTGAGGGAGCTGTCTACTATTGTCAAGTGTCAGAGACAGGAGGGCTATACTCAAAGACACTAAGATGCTCAGTAGCTATCTTAGCTATCCTCAGATTTTAAAAAAATGTCTAGCAATGATATCTTTGTTTTTTTCTTTTTTTCCTTGGAGGGAAATACCAGCTACCTATATTCTGTATGCAAGCGTGGAGAAATGGAGCGAGGTGAAATGGAATCAACTTTTCTGTAGTGTACACAAATCTCTAATCAACTTCCCTATTTTCTGCCTCCCTTCTCACTCCTGTCTTTTATCTTACCTGTTCTTGATTTTAGGTCTGGGGACTTGTTTGACTTTCTACTACACTGAATCCAGTTTTGCTTAAACTTTAGGCAAGAGCTTCCACAATTTGGTCTCATTCATCAGCACTATTTCATCTGATTTTTCTCTTCTAGAAATATGTTGAAATAACTCGTTTGCTGAAGCCTCCATCCAGTGGTATAGGCCCCTTATCCTTTGCTGTCGTCAGGATGGCGATCAGCACAGACGGGAGACAAAGCATACACACAACGGGGCCACCACTGGGGACAGCAGATCTAGGGTTGCTCTGTAGTGACAAAGTTATTCCACATGTATGTTTTCCATTTCTCCCAAGGCTCAAGCTTGAATTCAGCTCTGCCTCCTTGAAATTAGTTTGATAATGTGATTCCCGGAGATCCTTTCTACTTGTTGGAAAATTCTCTCGCTGGTAAGAAGCATCTTCTTATCAAAGGAAGCGTCTTCCTTTGCTCTGACCCACATATACTGTATCTGCCCCAAATTTCCAACATACCTACACATTTTTTCCACTTTAGATCATTTTGAATTGGAATCTTTGCTGAGTGGAGTTAAATCTTAGTTGCCACTGAACTTGGAAATCCTTCCCGAGCTGTTAGGGGCTGCATTGTGTCTTCCTCCAAGCCCCAATTCAAATATTGAAATCCCAATCTTCAGTACCTCAGAATGTGACTGTATTACTGTTGCAAAGACATCAGTAAGTTAAAATGGGGTATTTAGGGTGGGCCCTAATACAATGTGACTATTGTCCTTACAAGAAGAGATTAGGACATAAACAGGCAGGCAGAGTGCAGACCATGTGAAGACATAGAAGGTGGCCACCTGTAAGCCAAGGAGAAGGGCCTCAGAAGAAACCAACCCTGTTGACACCTCAGGCTCAGACTTTTAGCCTCCAGGGCTGTGAGACAATAAATTTCTGTTAAGTCACACAGTCTATTGGTACCTTGTTATGACAGTCCCGACAAACTAATAAACAAGCTCTTAATTCAGACAAACTTTTGTCTTAATTAGACAAGATCATTAAGGTACAGCTAGTAACATGGCTAACGAATGGCAAAAGTAGACATGTACTTAGGAATTCTGACTCTCTCCCTGTCTTGCAACTAACTGGTTCCTCTAGTATTATTCCAGGGTCACTAGTACCGTGGACTACAAGTCCTGTATCAGTTGTTCATTTCATATATTTTTCTGTCTTACATTCTGACTGTTGAATTGTTCTTGTTTATGCAGAGCCGAAATTCACAGCCCAGCTGCTAACACTGGTTGGTGCTGGATTTTTCTTAGATATTTATCTTTCATGTAGCGACTCTTTATTAACATACTTGTCCTCTTTCTTCTTCTTCTGTGCCATGATTCTTTCTCCTTTCCTGCTAAATACTCTTGGTTCCTTCAGCAGCTGCTTTTTTAAAAAAAAATTTAAATTTTAAATTATGGTAAAACACACTTAACATAAATGGTTACCATCTTAATCATTAAGGGTACAATTCAGTCGTATTAAGTACAATCACATTGTTGTACAACCATCACCAACATCCGTCTTCACAAATCTTATCTCGTAAAGCTGAAACTCTATATCTATTAAACAATAACTCTCCATTTCCCTTCCCCCCAGCCCTTGGCAACCACCCTTCTGCTTTCTGTCTCTGCGATTTTGATTTCTCTAAGTACCTCATATAAATGGAATCATGCAGAATTTCTTCGTGACTTGCTTATTTCACTTTACATAATGTCCTCAAGCAGTTTCTTTTATAACAGGATTTCCAGCTCCCTTCCACCCCAGTTATTCTTCTCTGAATTTTATTTGCTTGTATCCCAAGAAGCCGGGCTCCAGAATTGTACATATTAATCCAAGCATAGTCTGAGAGGCAGAGAAGAAAACTCATTTTGGATATTATTAATACTTTTGATATTTTTTTTCATTATCTCCTGCCATGGTTGACTCAGAGTGGACTTTACTTTCAACTCAAACTCCTAAATCCTTTAAATACTTCTTCCCCACTGCCCTGCCCATCCCCATTGTGTATCAACAGGCACAAGGAACATTAAAAATTGCATATTTAAGGTCATAATGATATTGAAAAAAGGATCTGCATAAAAAATGAATGAAAATGTGGTTTCTGCTAAGGTAACATTTCGTATTTCCATTAAATCCCGGTCTGTAGGTAGAATCAATGCAATGACTTTGGAAAATAATAAAAATTGTTAATATTCACTAACTCTACTCTCCAAATGCATATTTTATAATAACCAAGAATTACTATGCTGAGCACTTTTTTTCACAGAAGTCACAAACATACAAAATTGAATATTTTTTTCTTTTGAAAACACATACTAGTTTGTATTTAATAGGCTAGCAGTTCTCAAAAATGATGTCAGGCCACACTTACGTGTGTGTGATAAAATAGGTTGTGAACCCAGGTACAAGTCATTTATTACTCACAAGGGTACTAAAGTTTTATATTAGTAAATGAAGTATCTTTTGCTAAAAATTAAGGTAGATGTAAGGATATCCTTCTCATTTGTTTTCCAGTATAGGAGGAAAAGGGTTGAGTTATAATTAGTTAGCTAGGTGGAAATCGTGGGTAATTTACAGCCTTCTCCTTGGAATACAACTGTTAGTAATGTACTGATAATACTTGAGGGATTATGAATAATTTAAATTCTTGTAAGTTGCAATTTTAATTATTTTTTTCTTTTTAATTTTACCAAGTGGATAAATTTATTATAAGGGAGACATTAAATATAAAGAGAGTGTGAATAGGAATGTGAACCTTACTTCTATATTACATCCATGGGACTATTTAAAAATGCTTTAGGTACCAGCTATTTCTTTGTTTCAGCAAGATCTGTGTAACCATGGGAATGTGAACTTGTGAACATCATTCATCCCATATATTAAAGCCAAATATATATGATTAATATATAAGCACACATACGCATATACATACATACACACATATATTGAGAGCCACTAATGAAGACAATCAGGATAATACATAAGTACATATCTGAAAATACAAATATAATGTAACTTTTTAAATTATAAAAAACTTTATACATGTATAAAATTATATTTTATGAGACACCTGAAACATTGGTATTTAGGCAAGTGACCAATCTTACGCTAATCAAATCCCCTAAGAATGTAATTCACTGGCCCCTGATAGGGTATCATTTTGGTAAAGCAGTCATTAAAATTGATTACATTTTGACCTGTGAAATGAATAGACTATATAGTATTAAGTTTATTGAGGTTGGAAAATTGTTCAGTAGTGTCATAGTTTGCTAATAGTTTTCCCCCTAAATATTGATAGCTTCTTGAAACTATATTGGACTTTCAGACAAAATCAGCATCTTCAGAAAGTACGTATTACTCAGGAAAAAAACATTTTCTAATAAAAAATAATTTACATATTCATTTATCAATAAAGAGGTTCTGAGAATTATTCTATACTTTTTTATTGAGAATCATGTATAAAAAATGTAGTCAGGTGTGTTCAAAATGTGTTTCCAATAGAACATTTCTTATTAGCTTTACTTGGCCATAATTTTCAGTTTGATTAGCTTTTTTCCCCCTGATATTTATGTCATACTGCAATGAAGTCATATTTTTTTGATCAATGCTCTTTCTAATTAAATTACAGTCACGTGCCACATAGCGATGTTTCAGTCAACAATAGCATATGCCATAGGATCATCCAGTAAGCTAAAGTTAACTTATTATTGAAGAAGAATAACAGTTTTTATAAATTTAGTGTTCCCTAAGTGGGCAGTGTTATAAAGTCTACACTACTGTAATGTCCTAGGTCTTCACATGTACTCACTACTCACTCACTGACTCACCCAGAGCAACTTCCAGGCCAGTAAGCTCCATTTACGGTAAGCGCCCTATAGAGTTGTACCATTTTTTTATCTTTTATATGTTATTTTTATTGTACCTTCTCTGTTTAGATATGTTCAGACACACAAATACATACCATGGTGTTACAGTTGCCTACAGTATTCCGTACAGTAACATGCTGTACAGGTTTACAGCCCTGCCTCTACACCATCATAACCTAAGTGTGTAGTAAGCTATTCCATCTAGGTTTGTGTAAGTACACTCAGTGATGTTTGCACAATGACAGAATCTCCTAAGGATGCGTTTTTCAGAATGTAGCCCCATCATTAAGTGACGCTGACTGGATTCCATTTACATTGCATAAAAATCTCAACTTTCTCTTTTAAGATGAATATAGCTTTACTGCTTCTTTTTGTTTTTGTGCTTTTGCTTTGTGCATCCACTTGTGGACCCAATTGTTTTACCCCACTGTATTATCATTTAACTTATCGCTGCACGTGCCCTCGTTAGCAGCTGTAGTCTTAGTTATTTTAAAGTTTGAGTTGATATAATTTAGCTTGCTGCTAAATGACTAGAAATTAACTTTCCCATTCACTAAATGTCCCCAGAGTTTGCTACTAGGTAGCACGAGTTTCAGGTTGACACTATTTGAAGTTCTCTAGGCAGTTAATGAAGTTTTTCTTAACAAAAACAATCTTTTCTTTTTCACTCAACACCCTCCAGATTGCTGGTCTGGCTGCACTAGTGTGCTTCTAGCGACGTCCTTACAGCCTGAAGCAGGTGTAGCCGGCCCCTTTCCTGTGCTGCTGCGGTTGGTATCTTCCTGCTGTTGCTGGACCTGCTGCCGTTATTACTGCCTCAAGCCTCTGCAGTCAGCTCCTGTTTTAATTGCTCCCTTGACACTTCACTACACTCACCTGTTCTCTTCTTTCTCACTTTTCTTGCTGTTCTTACCATTAATCTGGCTTTGGTGCCGAGAAGCCTGACTTTTATAGTCATTGCTATGAAAGTCAGTGTATTTCCTTCTTTATGATGATTAAAACAATCAGCCACACGTCATGTTTGTAGTGTTCCTGTGTTAACGTTTGGCAGCTAACAGCACCACTGACACAGGTGCATGCCGTCTTTTGGCCAAGCCGTTTCAGCACGTTGGTTCTGCTTCTCCTGCTCGCCCCAGCATTGGCACAAGATGGCTGCAGCAACACTGAACATCACACAGTGACATCCAGTGTCTGAAGAGTGTCTGTCCCTTCATAAGAGGCTAGAACGCTCCTCTGTAAGTCACCCCACAGACATGCCTTCTCATTTCAATGGTCAGGAAAGCATTGTTGGGCCTGAAACCAGTCGTTGAAGAGGGGAATGGAATTGCCATGATTGTTTTATACTACACAAGATTTACCCCTAGAATTGGGGAGGGCCTGGCTTCTGAAACACGTGGGTACAGATTCTTGCACAGAATAGGTTCTGTTAGTAAGAAAAAGCCAGGGATGGAACTGGCTATAGAGTAGCCCACAGCCACATCTGCTGCAGTAATGGAGAGCTTTGATTGAACATGTAAGAACTGGGCCCCCAAACCTGAGATCAGCCTTGGGGAAATACGCTATCCAGAAAGCTTTCTGCCAGGCCAAACTATCAAAGTATACTTTTGATTCTTGTAGCCATTGTTGATGAAATACTCATTGACATTAGCATATCTGACCCTTTGGGGTCAATTATCCTCTCATGTCAATGCTCTGTTTCTCCAACTAGACGACAGATGAGTGTTTTGGCAGATAGAAATCTGTGAAGGGGCAGTTTAGGGATTAGGTCTTTAACTGTATGTTAGTAGCACTGCCACGTACAGAGCAAAGACTGGCCCTGAGTACTGGCTGAAGTCTGCTCACTGATCTTGCCTTCTCCTAATCCGGAAGCTGCAAACTGCTAGTTGTGAGCTGTGTTGGGTTCACAGACATTGTGTTTTCAATGATATAATGTTTTTTTTTACAAGAAAAACTAAATAGTTATTAATATTTAAAATCTCAAAGATGTTATATAAAATCCTGATTTCTCATTTCTTTTGAAAAATCAGATACTATGACATCACTGGGTCCTTTGGGCAGCAAGTGGCTTGGGCTGCCCAGTGCTGGCCTTTTTAGAATGGAGCCTATGCTCTCCTGTCCTCCACGCTGCTGCCAGGACTGTGTTCTCCTCACACTAAGCATTTCGCTCATTTAAGGTACCCGTTGGGCCTCCTTAACATTTACATTTGAGATGCCTATTGCAAATCATTCTGTATATTGCTGCCATGTTAATTTTTAAAATCAGTCTTCTACTCCACACTTTTGATTGCTTCCAGTTGTCTTTAAATATGGTTTTTAGCTCCCGTAGTTGCATTTTGTTCTATCACATGCTTGAAGATTCCCTGTCTCCACTGTACACGCCCTTCACCTTGCTATTCCTCAGGGGTGGTATCTTCACCTGCTTCCATGACTTTGATCAGAAATCTTCCTGGGTCTGGAACACCTCTGTGGTAAGCTTAATAATTCATCCTCCACCACCCCACCCAGCCCCCTTCCATAGCCTCCCAAAATGTCCATGTCCTACTCCCTGGAATTGGTGTGTATGTTACTGTATGTGGCAAATGAAGATTTTGCAGATGGGATTTAGTTAAGGATCTTGGGATGGGGAGATTATTTCGCATTCCCCAGGTGGGCCTGATGTAATCCCAAGTCTCCTTTTAACTGGAGACTAGATTAGGAGAAGGTGTTGTGAAGGTAGAAGCAGAGATTTCAGAGTGAGGTGGTTAAGGATTACCAAGGCACCGTTTAGAAGCTATAAGAAGCAAGAGGTGGCGTCAAGCAGAAACTGGACCTGCCCTCATTTTGATTTTAGCTCCCTAAAATAGATTTTAGACTTCTGCCCTCCGGAACTGTATGAGAGAAAATTTGTGTTGTTTTAAGCCACTAAGTTTGTGGTAATTTGTTACATCTGGGACAAGAAAATTACTACAACCTTCTTCCTCTATCTTTTCTTATAATTGTTACCTTCTTGAAATCTTTCTGGATCATCAAAATGATGTAGTCTCTTACTGATTTTACGTGTATACATGTCTTAGTTCCTCTACTATGTTGCAAATTCATTGAGTACCGGCTCTTTGTGATTCAATGTGGTGTTTCTCTCAGGAGTTATTGAGTGCTTGATCACAATAAATAGTTAAGAAATATTTATTGAGTGAAAGGAAGAAGGGAAAACTAAGGATATTGGTGGCCAAAGTGGCCGTGAGGAGCAACTGTAGGTAAGTCTAATAAATAGTATGCTTAAATAACGATAGTTTACATGTCTTGGTATTTTGGAACTTTAGTGCATCTAGATTACTTGCACTGGCCTTATGAACCTGCAGGAAGGGATAAGAGAGCAGAGATGAGAAGAGAGGAGAGAAGAACTTGATTAAAACAAGAAGATTGACCTACTCTTTCCCAATTTAGATACCCTTTATTTCTTTCTCTTGCTTGATTGCTCTGGGTATGAATTCTAGTACTATGTTGAGTAGAAGCGGTAACAGTGGGCACACTTGTCTTGTTCTAGTTCTTAGGGGCAAAAGCTATCAACTTCTCCCCATTCACTATGATGTTGGCTGTGGGTTTGTCATATATGTCCTTTATAATACTGAGGTACATTTCTTCTATGCCTAGTTTGTTGAGGGTTTTTATTATGAAAGGGTGCTGGATTTTATCGAATGTTTTTTCTGCATCTATTGAGATGATCATATGGTCTTCGTTTTTGCTTCTGTTTACATGATGAATCACATTTATTGATCTGCATATGTTAAACTGTTAAACCATCCTTGCATTCCTTGGGATGAAACCCACTTGGGTAATTACCTTTTTTTTATTTTGATGTGCTATTGAATTTAGTTTACTAGTATTTTGTTGAGGATTTTTGCATCTATGTTTATAAGGGATATTGGTCTGTGGTTTTCTATTTTTTATTGTATCTTTTTCTGGCTTTGGTATCAAGGTGATACTGGCTTCATAGAATGAGTTAGGCCCTCTCAATGTTATGGAAAAATTTCTGTACAATAGGTACCAGTTCTTCTTTGCAGGTCTGGTAAATTCAGCTGTGAATCTGTCTGATCTGGGACTTTTTTTGGGGGAGAGATTTTTTTATTATTGCTTCAACCTTGTTGCTTGTTATTAGTTTGTTCAGAATTTCTATTTCTTCTTGATTGAGGCTTGGGAGGCTGTGTGTTTCCAGGAATTTATCCATTTCCTCTATATTTTCTAGTTTGTGTGCATAGAGGTTTTCATAGCATTCACAGGTGGTATTTTGCATTTCTGTGGTATCAGTCATAAGGTCTCCTTTTTCATTTCTGATTGAGCTTATTTGAGTCCTTTCTTTTCTATTTCTGGTTAATCTGGCTAATGGTCTATTGATTTTGTTTCCTTAATCCTTTGTATTTTTTTGTTTATTTCCATTTTGTTTAGTTCTATGAGCTTTGTTATTTATTTTCTTCTGCTGGCTTTGGATTTAGTTTGCTCTTCTTTTTCTAGTTCCTTGAGATGTGCCATTAGGTTGTTTATTTGTGATTTTTATGTCTTTTTGAGGTAGGCATTTAAGCCTATGAACTTTCCCCTTAGGACTACTTTTGCTACATCCCATAGATTTTGATAGCTTGTGTCCCCCCTATTCAATTTGAGGAATCTTTTGATTTCTATCTTAATTTCATCATTGATCCAAGGATCATTCAGCAGCAGGTTGTTTAATTTCATGACTTTGTACAGATTTGAGTGTTTCCCTTGGAATTGATTTCTAGTTTTATTCTATTGTGGTCTGAGGAGATACATAGTATGATTTTGATTTTTTTTTTTTTTTGCATTTTTTAAGACGTGTTTTGTGGCCAAAGATATGATCAGTATTGGAGAATGTCCCATGTGCTGATTAGAAGACTATATATTCAGTAGTTTTTAGGTAGAATGTTCTGTAAATGTCTGTTAGGTCCATTTGTTCTAAGAGTCCCATTTAAATCCAGTGGTTTTTTTAAATAGATTTTCTGTTTTTATGATCTGTCCAGCTCTGTCAGCGGGATGTTAAAGTCTCTGGCAATTATGATGCTACTGTTTATTTTTTTTTTTTTTGCTTATATCTAGTATAATTTGTTTTATGAAACTGGGAGCTCCTATGTTAGGTGCACATATATTTAGGGTTATTATGTCTTCTTGTTGAATTGCTCTTTTTACCATAATGTAATGATCATCTTTGTTTTTTCTATCCCTGTTTGCTGACAATATGATATTGTATCTAGAAAACCCTAAAGACTACACCAAAAGACTCCTAGAATTGATAAATAAACTCAGCAAAGTGTCAGGTTACAAAATCAATGTACACAAATCAGTAGCCTTTCTATTTACTAATAACAGCCAAGCTGAAACTCAAATCAAGGACTCCATACTATTTAAAATAGCTAAAAAGAAAATGAAATAACTAAGAATATACTTAACCAAGGAGGTGAAAGATCTCTACAAGGGGAACTACAAAACACTGATGAAAGAAATCATAGATGACACAAACAAATAGAAAAACATCCCATGCTCGTGGATTGGTAGAATCAACATCATTAATTTGGTTCACACTGACCGAAGTGATTTATAGATTCAGTGCGATCTCCAACAAAATAGCAACATCATACTTCACAGAGCTAAAAAAATAATTCTCTGCTTAATTTGGAACCAAAAAAGAGCAAAATAGCCGAAGCAATTTTAAACAAAAAGAACAAACCTGAGGCGTCACATTACCTGACTTCAGATTAAAATGGGAAGTGTAGACTTCCTCTGCTTGCCCTTCAGTTGGGGTGTGGTATGAATCATGGAAAAACTGTATTGTCTGTTGGAACACTATGAGAGAGAATTTTTCTCACTGAGTTTTAAATTTTACTTCTATTGAAGGCTCCTCCTAGATGGTATGGATTATAGAATTCCAAAGGCATTTTTTCTTGTGGGACCTTTGGTTGAGAATGCCACTCCACTCTAGAAACTGCAGATTCTCTTAGCAAATGAGGCCAAGATTATTTTCATTTGTTTTTGTGACACACATTAGAGTAGGTTACAGCTGTCTAAGTGGACAACGTACTATTTCAAGCAACTTAGACTTTGGCATTCAGGCAGAAAGTCTCCAGGGAAGGTTACCTATTTGCATTATGTCACTGAAGGTTCCTATTCCTGTAGTAACTGACAGGGATGGGCAATGACAGGATGCCAGGCACCTGTGTTGATGACAGAACCTCTGAGAACAGATAGTGCATGTTTTCTCAAGATGACATCAGCCTTCAATTATGAGAAGGTGGGAGGACATCCAAAGGAAGAACGGGGAAAGATGGGAAAAGAGCTGCTGAGGTGTTGGGATGATAGAGGGCAGAATTCGATCACTGAAGGAAGAAGGGAAGCAGATGTTTTAGTTATGTTGGATTTTGATAAACAGAATTTGAGACTTATGTTTAAATGCTTAACACAAATGTGTTAAGCATTTTATTTAACTAACAGATTAATGAAAGAGGAGAACAAATAGATTTAGATTAGGTTAGTATTATTACTGTTATTTTTCCATTTTGCCGTGTGGATTACTACTTAAAGTCTTGTCTTTCATACGTGTAACCACAGGGAAATGTGACCTTACCCTCTGTCCCTGTGTAGGACCATGAGAGCAAGCTGTTTAATGCTTCTTGCTCATCCTGATGAAGAACTTAGCACTTGGTCCAATTCTTCAAAGGAATCTTCTTGGCATGTCAACAGCTTAGAATGTGACATAGGCATTATTTATTATTTCATAGAAGATATGATTTGTGTGTGTGTGGGGATGGTTATATCACAAAAATCACCAGCTCTGCCCCAGAAACTACTATGAAATTTATATTCTCAAACCCACTGGAGGAAAAAGGTCCTCCAATCAATAGGACCTGCCAATTTTAGAAGACAGATAGTGATTATCTTTTGTTACTTATGCATCCCTTTGAGGTTGCAGCACTTAAGTGGCTCATTGTCTTAGGTTGGGTTCCCCAAAAGCAAATGCTGAGATAAGCATTCAAGTGCAAGTGATCTATGCAAGGTGCTCCCAGGAGACACTGGAAAGGAAGTGAGGGAAGCAGAACACACAAGGGGGAGAAGCCATGCAAAGGTGCAGCCTCAGGTGAAGTCCTAGACTTGCCCCGATCTGATGGAGTACAAATCACACCTCATAGTTTGTGTCTTGGGGCAAGAAATCTGGACTTCCTTGTTCTGGAACCATCAATCCTCCGCCAAGGGCCAACTTAAAGGGTCATAAACTCTCAGGTACTTGAGGCTTTCCCTAGGTACAGGCAGAGGGTCCAGTTGCCTGAGGGCAGTCCCTCAAAGAAGAGGTGCTGCAGTGCACCCTGAAAGGCAAGCATACATTGAGACTGGGGAGAAGGGACACAAAGCAACTGGCAGAAGGATCTAAGAGGACCTCTGCTAAATACTGACAATGTCTGCTACACGAATCAAAGTATGCTTTCTAGTTAGTGAATACCATCTTCGAGTCGAATTTCTAATGATAGTATCTTTCTCTTCCATTTTATTTTTTATTACCTTTTACCAAAAGATTTCCCTGGCCCTGATTATTATAATGGGTATAATCAAGGCAAATTGCCCTTTAAAAATGCTATAGAAAATGAGATGGGCTACGCAGTTCAAAATTTGCTGTCTACCTGAACTCATCATCTTCTTGACTTCATGTGAGTATTTTGCCTTAACTGACTTCTTGGATTCTGGTCTTGTGCCCCAGGTGACTTAGTTATGGCATTTCTGGGATTTCTCTAGTTAATCTATAACCTCGCTGGTTTTGAAGTGACATGTGGAGAAAAACCTTTTTTTCCATGATCTCTCTAGGTTTTAACCCTGTTCTGCATTACTAAGATTTATTCCTACTTTTTTAATGATAATGATGACAGTAAAAGTGACAGCTACCATTTATCGAGTGCTTCTGTGTGCCAGGCAATTTAGAAATAAATTCTCACATTGGCCATGAGAATTTGACATTATGATTTTCCTTTTAGGTTTGAAGAAACTGAGGCTAAGCAGGAAAAGAAAAACCTTTCCCAAGGACCTCTGCATTTTTTCCACATGTTATAGAGGGGCTAGCAATTCTAACATATCCACACTCCTTCCCCCCTCACATCACCCCTCACTGCTCTCTCCTGGGCAGCTTGAATTTTACAAAATTGGGGTAAATTAAAGGCAAATACATGCTTTTTTTTTTTTTTTAATGCCACTGTAGGTTGTCTTCTTCGGTGAGGCCTGTTGGTGAAGGATGATCCATTCTTCAACTCCCGTGTATAGACTGTCAACTAAGAGCAAAAGAGATAGCTGTTCTTTTTGCAGCTTAATGCTATTTTGAATTGATGGTTTCTGTCCTCATTAGAGGCTCTTAGCATATCAAGAAGGTGTTTTAAAAATCACTCTGAGAATCCAAAGAGCAAACCCAAGCACATTTTGATGTATTCATAATGAGGCTAGCTACTTCAGTTAATAAACAGGCCATAGCACTATGATCGGAAGTGCCCCCCAAATGATCCGCACAGATGAGATTATAGGTGTCAAAGGCCCCTGGAAGCCTGGCGTTTCTCCGATGTTAGGACTCCTGTGATGCTGTTGAGAGGTAAGAGTGGAGTTTTTATTTTTTCAAAGTCTAGATTCAATCAGTTTTAGGCTATTTTTATTTTCTTTTCAAACTCTAGATTGGGATTTGTTTCACCTGCTTCTGAATGTAAGCACTTTATTTACTACTATCTTATAATGATCTGGTTACCTATTGCTATGTAACAAACTATGTCAAACTTCATGGCATCTTTAAGAAAAAAATGTATTATGTCAAACAACTTTGTGGGTTAGGGATTCTGGAAGACTTCACTTACACCATATGGTATCAGTTAGGGTTACTCAGTAATCTCCAGTTAATGCCTGGGCCGTTGGAATAAGAACTCAATGGGTGGGTTAAATGCAAATGTGCAGAATGAATGAATCTGATGTAAGAATTAGTGAGTTAAAAGATCAAGTTGAAGAACTGTCTGTAAAGACATCAGAAAGGGTAAAAAAATGGAAAGAATAAAAGGAAAATGAAAAGACATGAAGGGTAGAGGTAGAAATGTTAACACCCCTTTAATATGAATCCCAGGAAGAGAAAAAAAAGAATTAATGAAGGAGAGAAAATATGTATATAATTAATAATGTATACAAGTTCAATATATAAAAGCCAATACCATTCTTCAACAAAATATAATAAAAAGTAGAAAATATAATAAAATAAGATACTTTTCATAATAGCAACAGAAACTATAAAGTGTTCAGGAATAAATCTAACAATACACAAGTAGAAAAATTTTTTAAAAAATTATTAAAGATGTAAATAAGTCAAGAGATATTGTACAGTCAAGGATGAGATCATGTAACATAAGACAAACCTGATTTCCTTCCACAAATTAATCTTAAATTTAATGCCATTTATCTTAGAATTTCTGGAGGATTCTTTTCTGAAATTTAAGAAACTGGCTTTCTAAAATTTACATGGACAAACAAAAGTCTGTAAATAAATATAAACTTTTTTTTAAGACCAAAAATGGGGAATATGTCATATCAACCCTTAGGATCAATTACAAAGAAATAAGTACAGTATGATACTGGTGCAAGAAAAGAGAATTGACTAAAGGAACAGTATGAAGGACTAGAAATAGATCCACATATATATGAGGGTTCAGTATATGATAGTCATGACATTACAAATCAGGTATAGGATGGACTGTTAATAGATGATGATGAAGAAAGTGACCCTCTATCAAGAGAAAAAATAAAACTGAATCACTGCTTAACACCATATAGACCTCAGATGAGTTAAAGACTTAAATAATACAAATAATCTGGGTGATCAACACACTTATCACTTTGACTCAAACTGTACAAAAATAATTCATGTAATCAAAATGTTTTTACCCCTGTAATATTCTGAAAAAAATTTAAACTAAATAAAATAACACATATGAGAATACATTTATGATCTTGAATTGTGGAAGGATTTTAGATTCCCCGAAGTATAACCTAACAGGTAAAACTTCATCCATTTGACTTTTACCACAAATTAATTTTTTTCTGTTTAACAAAGTTTCCTGTAACCAAATTAAGATATGGTGATAGATTGGGAGAAGATATTTCCAATGCCTAAAATATAAGAATGGATGAAATATCTAGAGCATAAAGAAAATGTCCAGATTAACAAGAAAAAGGAAAGAAAGCCAATAGAAAATTGGGCAAAGATGAGGAATAACAGGTAATTTAGAGAAGGGGAAACCAAATGGTTAATAAGCATCCAAAGAGATGTTCAAGAGAATGCAAATTAAATTTACAAATATCACTAATTTTACCAGATGTCAAAAATGAGAAAGTCATGTTGAGAATGGGAAGGCTGAGGGGACGGGAACCCCCATATACGTCATTTGGGGAATATCCTAGCAGTGCTTAGTGACATTAAATATAGAGGAGTCCTTGGAACATCACAAGCCCATGCCAGTGTGTACTCCTCGGAGAAACTCAGGCACAGACCCGTAAGGAGATGTGTTTGAGGACACTCACAGCAGCATTTCTATAGGGCAGAATTTGGTCTGTGATAGATGACTGCCCTTAGGAAAGATGGCATTTAAACTGTGGCGTAGACACACGGTGCAATACCACACTGCTGTCACAATGAATCGCCCACACTGGCAGGTGTACCATGTGGTTAGAACCCAAGAGCAGTGTATAGTAAAAAAAAAAAGTAAGAAAAAAAAGATTGAAATCCAAATCCAATATCATTTATGAAGTTTTATAAAACCCAGAAAACATATTTCAAAGATACACATTTCTCTAAATACACATAAGAATTGTGTATGAGAGTGAATATTTTAAACATAATGAAGTAAATGGCTAGAGATGGGGAAGAAAATGAGGTGTAGGACAGAGAGTCAAAAAAGAATAATGAAATAAAAGGGAATAAAGTGTATAAACCAGTGACGGTGTTATGCTATGAGCAGAATACCGTTAACTTATTTCTGTGCACCTAGGATAAAGGAAACAAAGAAAGACCGAGAAAAAACAAAAGAGGAGCAAAAGAGAGAGAGAAGCAGCAAGGAGGGACTCTCTGGAGGGGGAGCCTGAGGCGCCGACCCACAGAGCAAATCCTCCGTTTAGAATTCCCTAAGCTTCCACAGTCCTTCCATTCATTCATTCATTCATTCAGCCCACAGACAATTTCCCTTCAGAACTGTTGTTCGTGATGATAATAGAGATGTGAAAATGACTATGCTTGGTAGAAACAGCATTAAAAATATTAATAAAACAGGAAATAAACCCAACCTCCTTTTTACTAAAGCTTCCAAAAAGATCACATAATTCTGTTGACTGCATTCCAACTTCTATTAAAAGCAAACTGCTTTTGAATTATTCTTTTTCATTACAGTCATAGAATCTATTTTTAAAAGATTGTTCTGAGTATAAATGTTAATTCCATCATGGGCACTAAGGGATTGAGCGGTTTCGTCTTCTCCGTGTTGCCCATCTTCACTCTTCACTGCCTTTCGGTGTGAAGCCATCCAAGTGTGAAGTCACACCTAGTGTGTATTTTCTACTAATGACTCTGCTGTCACCTCGCATTTGGAAACCTGGATGCTGACTGACACACGTGCCCAGGACCTCTTCTGATGAAAGGCCATTGGCGACTGTTTTGGGAACTGGGAGATAATAGATTTCTTTCCAAATAGGAAGTAGACTCAGAGAAGCAGTCAGTAATATTTGAGATTTTCAAACACAAACTACATGCCAAAATTCTGACGATTTTACGGTAATTGTTTGGCTTCAAATTTTAGAGTCTGAGGAAATCATACCAAAATAGAAGATAGTGAGAATTCTACTCATATTTACTCATTTTGTGGAATTATAATGAAGGAAATTTCATATGGTTCTTGAAACATATTTCTTCTGGGGATTGTTACATATAAAGAGGGAGATTCGGGGATTGGATATGTAGAGAACAGACACCCAGAAAGTAGCTCCTGTTTTCAGGGCTCGCTTATCTGCCTTGACAGAGTTTTGGGAAAGCATTGAGGTTTGTGGTTTTCTTGTTGTGCCAAATAATAGAGAACTGGAATACATATTGAAGATAAATAACACAGGTAATAGAATGATTCTACCTTTAAAAAAGTCTCTCGTTTTGTTCTTGGGGGTTTGTGTCTTTTGAGAACAAAGTGATGCTAAAAATGCATCTTCAGTTGTTCCCAATGAAGACTACATATCTGAAATGATTATCAATTTATTTAAAAAACAACCCTCGGGCCGGATGCGGGTGGCTCATGCCTATAATCCTAGCACTCTGGAAGGCCAAGGCGGGTGGACCGTTTGAGCTCAGGAGTTCGTGACCAGCCTGAGCAAGAGCGAGATCCCATCTCTACTAAAAATAGAAAGAAATTAGCTGGACAACTAAAAATATATAGAAAAAATTAGCCAAGCATGGTAGCACATGCCTGTAGTCCCAGCTACTCGGGAGGCTGAGGCAGAAGCATTGCTTGAGCCCAGGAGTTTGAGGTTGCTGTGAGCTAGGCTGATGCCATGGCACTCTAGCCTGGGCAACAGAGCGAGACTCTGTCTCAAAAAAAAAATAAAAAACAACCCTCAGTAGCAGATTTTATTTTGATTTTTGAAAAATTAACATATATATAAACATATATATATATACACATACATCAAAGGGTTGTAATAGTTTGTATTTATATATGTATTGAAGGAGTTAAAAGATGCTATCCCAGCATATCAACTATTAAGTTGAAGACACTTGAAAAACAGCAGGTGAAAAAAGATCACTTTGACCTTCATGCTGTTTTATGAGAGCAAAAGATGAAACTCCCGTGCGAAAGACACTCTCCCTGCACTTGAAGGAAAGGCAACATCCTTATCTCAAGGATGAGAAGTTGATACTGAGAGAATACCATACAGATCTTGTTAGAATAACTCTTATCTTTTAAGCCTCCCGGCATAATTTAGTCACATTTTCAGTTTACTATTCTTTACCTAATTCAGTATATAAGTAACTGACTCTGCTTCCTTTTGTTTTCATTTCTTTATGAGGGCTCCAACATACATATATACAGACATACATAAAAGACTTTGTAACTGTTAGAATTTGTGTGTGTGTATGCATATATGTGTGTGTATGTGTGTGTGTATGTATACATGCATATGTATGCATGGACACACATTTATGAACATATACATACATATATGTTTATAAATACATACATACATGTATGTATGTATACATATATATGTATACATATGTGTGGATATATACATATATAATGCATACATATAGAATACATACACATTTATAATATACATACATATATAAATTCCAGCTATTGCAAACTGACCTGAGCCAATTTGGTACGTCAATACTCTTTTTTGGAAACTACCTGTAGTGTCCGGTAGTTAGAGACGGGTGAGGAGCTATTGGTTCAGTTTGCTTGGACCAAACTTTGTGCCTGTTACGCTGGTGTCCCCTTCAATGTAGTAGTTTAGCACTATTCAAAGTGTCCTGGTGTGGCTGATAAATTATATGGTTACCTTGCTTTGGTTTCCTCACTTACATGCTCCTTACTGGATAGTATATTACAGGGGTGGGGAAGCTTTTCATGTTGGAAGACTACATTAATTTAGCTGTAATCAAATAAGGCCACATTCAAGAAACTTCCATTAGATATACTTAAAAATGTACATTATTTTATAAAAATATAGCTACTATGTAATTAATACTTTTAAAAAATAAAAACTATTTGTTAATTTTAAAGTTAACTAACCTTTTAATGGCTTTGTTGTGTCTGCTTTTTGTTGGAAAGCATTTGAATATTTGGTTGCAGCATGGAGGTCTGCAGTTTCAGTAGATCCTCTAGATGGGTCTCAGTCATTTGTGACCTTAAGGGAGTCTTGATTTGGGTTAGGCAGGAGAATGTAGATTTGCAGCAATAAATGGTTGAAAAGCAAGAAAGCATTTTTTGGGCATGTTGCCAAAGGCATGGGCATTCTACTGCATTTTCCCACATTTCAATTGGATCTTTCTTAGCATCAAACAATGACTTTAAAATGCCATCTACTGAGAGGTCAATCAATTCCATCTGTAGTTCTTTAGGTGCCTTGGTGGTATCAACTAGGTAAGGCTGAAATGCTAATTTGAGTGTGATATCATAATTCTCAAAATTGGTGAAACTTTAATTGTATTCTCCAATTAAGAGTCTATAAAAATTGCATATTCTTCAAATGATTTGCATATATCATCCTGCTCATCAATGACCTTTGCTAACTGGGGAAAACGTTCATCCAAAATTTCTTTTTGAAGAAGAAGTGTTTTGAAAAAAAAAATCTTTTTTCAAAATGCTTGGATATTTTTTTCCCCACATATCATATATAGATGTAGTTTTACCTTGCAAAGAAATATTCCAATCATTTTGATTTGACATGATATCACACACAAATGCTGCATTCCTATAGAAATCTTTCAATAATTCACATTGTTGATTTTATTCTTCATAAAATTTAACTATCTGTTCTTGAAGAGACAAAATTTTGGCCAACACCTGACCCTGCAATAGCCAATGCACTTTAGAATGATATGGCAAATCCACACTGAATACCTCATCTTTCAACTTTAGCACGTTACGAAACTGATGATGCTGTGTTGTTCTTGGCCTGACTCTGTTGACCAGTCTTGGCTGCTTAATCACAAGCATCCTCATCATTTCATCCACTTGGTTGCAGTAGACATCCACTGTAATAGATTGACCAAGTTTCATGAAGCTGTAGTGACTAATACCAGCGCTGGATCAACGAACAGATGCCATTAGCTTTTTTTGATGAATATTCGCTTTTGGCACTTCATCCTTATCTAGCCATTGTGCCGAATGCTTGCGATTGTCAAAGAGAATCTAATTTTCATCACGCGTAACAATATGGTACAGAAATTGTTCGC
>CAUYSK010012703.1:0-73256 GCA_963575035.1 Avahi laniger
TTTGAGACAGAGTCTCACTGTGTTGCCCAGGCTAGAGTGCCATGGCGTCAGCCTAGCTCACAGCAACCTCAAACTCCTGGACTCAAGCGATCCTCCTGCCTCAGCCTCCCGAGTAGCTGGGACTATAGGCATGTGCCACCATGCCCGGCTGATTTTTTCTATATATTTTTAGTTGTCCAATTAATTTCTTTCTAATTTTTAGTAGAGATGGGGTCTCGCTCTTGCTCAGGCTGGTTTTGAACTCCTGAGCTCAAACAATCTGCCCTCCTCGGCCTCCCAGAGAGCTAGGATTACAGGCGTGAGCCACCGTGCCAGGCCAATAGGCCTTTCTTTTACTAAGGACTGTGAACAACTCAGGTCAGAATTGAGAGCTTCTGAGATGACTTAAAATTGTTCCTTCACATCAACTTAAGGAGAGAAATCACAAGAACTTAAATTTAGGTTTTAGGAAGAATATTCTATTGATTATTATTAACAGACTTTTGATCGTAATTCTTAAAAGTTACTAAAATTCATGCTAAGACTATCCTGAATGATGACATTTCCTTCCCGCCCCCTCCCTGCTCCTTACGGGGAAAACCATTCTGCTTAGATTTATTGATCTCTCAATTCTTTTTTTTTTTTGAGACAGAGTCTCACTCTCTTGCCTGGGGCGAGTGCCGTGGCATCAGCCTAGCTGACAGCAACCTCAAACTCCTGGGCTCCAGCAATCCTACTGTCTCAGCCTCCCAAGTAGCTGGGACTACAAGCATGAGCCACCATGCCCGGCTAATTTTTTCTATATATATTTTTAGCTGTCCAATTAATTTCTTTCTATTTTGGGTAGAGACAGGGTCTCGCTCTTGCTCAGGCTGGTCTCGAACTCCTGAGCTCAGAACGATCCGCCCACCTCGGCCTCCCAGAGTGCTAGGATTACAGGCGTGAGCCACCGCGCCCGGCCTGAATTATATCTTTTTAAAAAATAACTATTTTTTTCTGATTTAATGGTATTATGTGTTTATTGCTGAAACTTTGCAAAATGTGGAAGCATGTAAAAAAAATGGATAGAAGAAACGATTGACAATTTCTCCTATCCAGAGGCAACCACTGATTTGATTCTTTTGCTTACTTTATCTCGGTCCTATTTCTGCACATGAAATACATAGGAGAGGTTATATTATATGTATAATTTCCTATCTTGATTCATGTCAGTTACATTATAGCATAAGCATTTAGCAATGTCATTTAAAATATGTTACAAATGTTATTTTTAATGTGGACAAAGTTTTTCATGTTTTCAGATGCATTCTTTTCCACACTTCTACTACCTGCCAAGGTTTACTAAACTGTGTCAGTCTTGGCACTACATACTTAGCATTAATTATTCCATTTACTCCTCTAAACACCCCAGGAGATAGGTCACATTCTACCTCTTTGTAGATAAGAAAATTGAGATTTACAAAGATTAAAAAAAAATTCCCAAGTTCACACCATTGTTAAGTAGCAGAAGTCATTTGAAAGTGTGTCTGTATCCTCTTCATTTCACCACACTCCATTAAAATTTTTTTTTAAACCACTACTGACACTGTTAATCTTTTTGTACTGTTGTACTGAAGTGAACTCCCTATTTAAGAGAAGATATGTAAGCAAAAAACAAACAAACAAAAAGTAGGGAATAGGGGGAATTAAAAGATTATTTCATTGGGAATTTTTAGATTACAAAAAATACATAAGGAAATGATCAAAAAAAAAGCTTGATTTTGTTATAGATCTTTACTTTTTTCTACATCTTATAAAATTGGAATCGTATTTAGTAGTTTTCATTTAATAATGTTTTATGTTTTGTGGGTGTTTCCTCATGTCATTACTTCTTTTTTTGTTTCTTTTGGTAAAAAGTAAATTTTAAAGCAATCTAAGATTCCATTATATGGATGTGACGCTATTGGCTTAGCCAATTTGCCATTCTTAAACTTCTAGATTGTTTCTGATTTTTCACTATTGTAAACAACATTGTCATGGTGAATATTTGGTTAATTTGTTATGGGTTATTTATGTGACCTTTCAGCCTTTTTGTCTAAAAACCAAGCTTTTTAAGATGGCATGGGAGAGAGAAATTATTTGAAATGTAAAGAAAAAAATTTTTACTGAAATTTTTATGTGTACTATTCCATTAACGCTTGACATTAAACATTACAATTGAAGTATCTAGGTTAATAACGTTCCGTTTTCTTTGCCAGTCACTATTTTTTCATTTTAATGGGTTTACAGGATTCAGATTATAGAATTTTTGTGATGTGTCAAGAGAGATTCCCTTTACATTCCATTGTAAGTAACCTTCATTATAAACACATTTGCGGGCTACAGGTAATGAGCTTTTAAAGATAGTGTTAAAGATATTGAGCAGTTAAAGATATTGAGTTAAAAGGCAAAAGCATGTGGTTTTCCTAGGGCTATATGAGAGTTCAATTTTGTCTGTGAAATGCTTGAACAACACAGATGTATCATAGAGGATAATATATTCTCCCCACTGGGGACTGGATTGATGTATCCTTGTTATCATTTATAGTGCATTTGGGAAGAACTGAAATTCTTTACCCACACAGTGTATTTGCTTTCTTTCTATCACCTCCTTTTCTAAGAACTTTTGCATGGACTACAGAAAAATTTCTTGTATTTAGCAAGTTTCATCTATTAGCATCTCTTTCTGCTCCAGTTCTAGAGACCTGAAGTAACTTGAAACTTCTGAAAGGAAACACTGGTTCGTTTATTGGTCCATAAAGCTCAACTTAGCTAGGGAAAATTTTCATGTGAACTGGGGAGGGGGAGAGATCAGAGCGTCTCCAACCTTGGTTCAACACACAGGAATTGGAGCTGTCTCTGGGTCCAGCACAGCCAGAACATGGCACAACTTAGCAGTGGAAGCTGCCCTAGCTTTCTCTGCGTCTATCCACACCTGGCTTCCTTCTGCCCTAACAGACTTGGGTTTCTCTCTCCCACGGCTGCCATCCAAATCCCCTACCGCACCTTCATGGGCAATGACAGCCACCATTTGTGGAACTGTGTCAGTCTTGGTAGTAGAAACTTAGCATTAATTATTCTATTTACTCCTTTCAACACTCCATGAAATATGTCACATTCTACCTCTTTATAGATAAGAAAATTGAGATTCACAAGGGAAAAAAAAATTCCCAAGTTCACACCATTGTTAAGTAGCAGAAGACATTTGAAACTGTATGTGTCTGTATCTTCTTCATTTCACCATATCTCATTAAACATTTTTTTAAACCAATACTGACACTGGTAATACTTTTGTACTGAAGCGAGCTACCTGTTCAAGGGAAAATATGTAAGCAGAAAAAAGTAGGGAGTGGGGGAAATTTGCTGACATGTCCTTATCCCAAGCTAACACTGAATTTGCAAAGATGGTCAGTTCTGGCAAAATCAGTCAAGACCCTCTTTCAGCAGATACCTTATAAGGCTAGCAAAGGAAGTACAAAATTATCTTTCCATCATAATAATGTAGAGCATCCTCAGTACATGTCCCTGGCTGGACAATGCTATCTCGCAACTTCTAATTGAAGTTGATTTGTCAAACACACCAAATTACAGAAATGTCACTGTGTACTCAGCCCTGTGTGATGTGGCTCCCGGCCCTCTGCGGCCTTACCGCTCAGGTGGACTCACTCATCACAAGACGCAACCATACAAGACTTCCTGCCCCTCCCTACCATCCCTGGATATCCAGTGTCTGTGCCCTTCCTTCCCCTTGCTTTTGTACTGAGTGCATCATATAAACACATTTCAAGCTCTTCATTATGCATCAGCTCCTCTGTCATGTCCCTTCCACGTTCATGTAATGCAACAAACCACTCCATCTTTATGCCTCAGTATAACTAATGTCGGTTTCTGTCGTAGCATCCCCAATTCCATATATTGCCTTTTGTTCATCTTCCCCTGCTCGGCTGAGAATTTTTTGTGTACAAGGACTGTGTCTTATTCTTCCTGGATTTTCTTTGCCTAACCCAAAAGTTCACCTGAAGTGATCCCTAAATGATGGTTTAGTGGATGGATGAATAAATGAAAAGATAGATCATAATGATAAGGGCTAATATTTACTGAATATCTACTATATTCCAGGCACTGTTGGAAGCATCTTAAATATATTATCTCTTTTGCTCCTCATAACATCCATATAAGGTAAGGTTTATATTAATCCCCATTTTACTGATGGGAAATTGAAGTTCAGCAAGGTTAAATAACTTGCCAAAGTTACTCAACTTATGATTGACAAAATTTGTGCTCAGATCTATCTACTTTCTGAGCTGGAATTTTAACTACCTACCATATGGCAGCTACACAAAGGGAGCCTCATCGCCATCTCTCAGACTCCTGCCTGCTTCCTCCTTTTATTGAACCTGCTTAGAGAAGCATCTAACAAAGCCATGACATCCTGTTGTGTGCAATTTCCCCAACAAGTGCCCCAAGCGATACTTTTCTGTATTACAAATGCTATATGTTTCAGTTCCAAAAGAACTAAAAGAATTAGTGTCTTTATTTTGTCAGTCACTTTGCATAGCCCTAAGTAAAATAGGCAATATTAGAGCAATTGTTCGAGTTGCAATATCTGAACAGTCAGATTCATTGTAATTTTTTACCTTTTGTATTTGATTATTAAATCTTCTTTTTTGGTGCAGATGGAGCAAAGAAAATGTAGATTATTAATTTTGTGACTATATAAAGGGTTCTTATTTTTATTATTCTCATTCTATTGTGGCATTTCCAATTAATCCCCTAAGATATATATTTTAAGGACATTGAAGCTTTTTTTAGAAACACAGTGAAAGAAAATGACATTTCATTGGCATCTGTTCATCTTTTCTCACTTCGTTCTGAGACATTCTTGTTTTAAAATCATTTCAAACTCTTAGAGTCAGGGATGGATTTAGTCTACGTGGGGTTTCAGTTCTCTGCCTTTCCATACCCTTTTATCCACTGTGTTCAGGTTCCTGAGTTAAAGGCTCCATCTTTATTTCTAGGTGGGTTTTTTGTCTCAAATCCCTGGGAAAAGGGCTGGATGTCCTAGGAGAAAACTAGAGATCATCTTGGCCTCTCTGCTCCTTAAGCCTCAATCAGAGCCCAGCAGCCAGCCTCCTGCATCTCGTCTCCAGCTCTCTTTGGCCCTAGAGCAGAAAGTCAAGGTCAAGGAAGTGTGCCTTCCCACTCTCTTTCTCAAAAAAAGATGAAAACCCCACTAATATGTATTTAGTGCTTACTGTGTATCAAACCCCATGCTAAGCCCTTTAAATACATTATTTCATTTACTCCTCAAAACCACCTTATGAGATATGCACTGATTGCTATCCTAATTTTATTATTTAAATTAATTTAAATATTTGATTTTTATAAGGAATTTATTGAAAAGTTTTGTTCCTCTCATACCTTCATCTACCTCACATAACTAACCATTATTTTTAGGTTTTTATGTATCTTTCTGGAGTTTCCTTTACAAATACAGCAAATTATATACGTACACATGTATAGATAGATAGGTAAACAGATAATTACTACACCCTTTCTTCCATACTAAAGGAGCATCCTATACACTCTATTCTGCACAAGTTTTTTATTTAATGAGGTGTCTTAGAGATCTTCATATATCAGGACATAGAAAGCTTCTCTATTCTTTCCTACAAGTGCATAGTACCCCAATGTAAACTGAGACAAAGTTTTATCATCCCAATTTTAAAGATGGAACCAGGCCCAGAAGTTAAATAACATTCTTAAAGTCACAAGAAAGAGAAAATTCTTCTGTGTCCCCTACCTCTGCCCTTGAGGGCCACAGAAATCTGAAGATTATCTGACAAAGACATAAAGGGCAAACACACACACACACACACACACACACACACACACACAGAGTCCAGCAGCCCTCTGCTCTGCTCCCTTTCATACCTCCTGTGGTACTGCTTGGAGCAGAGCAGGTTGACGTGCTTTGTTTTCTTCTCTCCATCCTTTTCAACCCCTTTGACATCTTTGGGGCTTTTATCCTTCTGCTCACGTTTGCTTTCGTTGGGGCCCTTTGCATGTCTGCACTAGATAGACATTTCGGAGTAGTTGTTTGTGATAAGCTTTGGAAACATGAGGCATGACTTCAGGTCCCAAAGTTTCTGATGTTTGTGTACATTCAGAATTATTTTTCCTGCGCCTGATATCCCTCTCCTAGCAGCCTGCCCCTCACCTGTCAAAGACTCAGCTAGCTCTAATGCAGCAAGAGCTACTGATATTTTCGGCTATCATTTAGCAGCCCTCCGCCTATTAAATCACCTCACTGGTTCTGAACTCTTGGTTGTAGACCCTGACTTTACAGAAACCACATAGGATGTAGTGAGGGTAAGATAATTTAGTAGAGGCTTCCAGAGCTTGGCACATGGCAAGAACTCAGTAAAGATATCATTATTATTATTATTGTTATTGTTGTTACTATCTAATGAAATTCTTTCCAAAGCGTGTAAACTATAAGTACAATTATTATCCTTATTTTTTGGACGTGGAAACAAAGGCTCAGAAAGTTTTTGTTTTGTCAGAGCTTACAGTCATTCAGTGATAAAGGTAAGATTCAAATCAAGGTCCTTCCAGGCTAAGGTTCTTTATATTATATCAACAAATAACATTCAGAAGAGACCCACTTTATCAAATGGCACATGAAAGTACATATTAAGTAAGACACTGAACATATAGTTCAGGTTCACTCACAAAATAATTTTACTATGAGAAAAGTTTCATGATTGGCACAAGATGCTGCTATGTTCTTCTGCACATTACAATTATATTAAAATGAAACACCCACTCCCATTTCTTCAAATCCATCATCTATATATTTTATTATTTCAGTCTCAAAAATGTTTGAAACAAGTTTTTTAGCCAATTTTGGAAAGAACATTTCCCTTTCATCAAAACTAATTGTAATAGTAATAGTTACCATACTTGTCATATACCAGGCAATGCACTAAGCTATTTACATCCATAATCTCACGTATGCCTCCACCACAGTCTTATTAGATAGGCATTATTGTCTTCATTTACAGGTGGGATTGATGCTTAAGTGAGGCTCAGTGGTTTGCCCAAGCTTGTAACAGTTAGTAAGTGGCAGAGGCTGGATGACAACTAAGCCAGCCTGTTACCAAAAGCTCCTTTGAGGCCGGGCGTGGTGGCTCACGCCTGTAATCCTAGCACTCTGGGAGGCCGAGGCAGGCGGGGATTGTTTGAGCTCAGGAGTTCGAGACCAGCCTGAGCAAGAGCGAGACCCCGTCTCTACTAAAAACAGAAAGAAATTAATTGGACAATTAAAAATATATAGAAAAAATTAGCCGGGCATGGTGGTGCATGCCTGTAGTCCCAGCTACTTGGGAGGCTGAGGCAGAAGGATCCTTTGAGCCCAGGAGTTTGAGGTTACTGTGAGCTAGGATGATGCCACGGCACTCTAGCCCGGGCAACGCAGTGAGACTCTGTCTCAAAAAAAAAAAAAAGCTCCTTTGTGAAATGAAATCATTGTGTTTTACCAAGTTGGCCTATGACAGGGTTCGGAGTCCATGAGCCAAACCTAATACAAGTCTTTTTGAATCATTTCTTACTGGACAAAAATTTGAAATTAAATGTCATAATTCTTACCAGCTGTGATCGCAATATTCTGGGCCACTCTGTTCATGAAAAAATATCACAATGTGGTGCATATTCTTTTCTAATCCCACCTGTATTGTTAGCGTCTTTAATTTTTTTTTAAAGTGTTTATGTGTATTATCTCGTCTGCCAAGTCAGCAACTTTTTTCAGTCATGTTGCTAGTAGAATCTCCTCTCCTATTCCACCAAGACATTCTATTTCTTTTTAAGCAACAACATTCCCAAATATGGTCTTTCCAGACTAGATGTTTATAAACAGATCGGTTTGTTGTATTTAAAAAGTTGGAGGTTAATTTCTCTTAAGGAGAGCTCCCAAAACTAAACTTACCCTGGCTTAAAGAACAAAGTGTGGCCAACCAAATGCTGCTTGAAGCAAATTAGATGCCATCTGCTTCCCAAGACTTTGGGAATGGAGACCTGCTTAGAAATCTTGTTTGAATTAGTATTACAACAAGCCAGTTGCCTGTGGTTTGATTAATTACTCATGACTTCTTATATAAAAGTAATCTTTCCTTAGTCTATTCTTTAGATAATCAAATGTCAAGAATTTGTTATTTTAGAGTTAACTTCATTTTCTTTCTTTAAGTGACAAATTTAATATTGTTCATTTCAATTAGTCATTTATTGAGCACCTACAATAGGCTAAACACTATTCAAGGCACTTGGATTGTTAAGTAGAAAGAGTAGAACCAGACTTCTCTACTTTCTCCTCACAATCCAAAATGTCATAAACACTGACTGTGGTTTCTTTGAGGGCAAAGAGCATGCTTATTGCTCTTATAAGGAACACCTATTATAGGACCTTACCCATAGAAAAGTCTTCTTTGTTTAAAGTAAAGTGAATGATCTCTTGTTTCATCTGAAGAATGAGTAAAAACAACCAGATATATGTATTAAGTGCTGTCTCATAAAACCACAAAATGTCTCTCTCTCACCTGACAAATTGGGAGACAGGGTCCAGAAAAGGAAGGACTTGTCTAAGGTCACATAAAGAGATTATGCCAAAGCTAGGACCAGAATCCAGATTTCATTCACTTCAGACCAGATTTCTACCTTCTTAACATCTGTCCTCCTTCCCTTTGCATCCCCACTGCTGCCATTTAAGATCAGGCCCTGTCCCTCCCACCTGGACTGCTGCAGTCGCCTCCTGACTGTTCTCTCTGCTCCCAGCCTCAACACCTCCAGTCCGTCCTCCACATGGTTGCCAAGGAGATCTTCCAAAGTGCAAATCAGATCACGTTCACTCCGTTGTTTAAAGTCTTTCAGAGGTTCCCATGGGCTATGGGATAGAGACCCATGACCCACGTGGCAGCAAATGATTCACCCCCTGACTTCCAGGCCTGCCTTTCCTTTCTGTCCCTCAGAGTCTGTGTCCCAGCTAGGTTCAAGGGTCAACAGTGACCATAAACTTCAGGTTGTTTCACTCCACTGTGGGTCTATTCCTGTTCTTCCTGTGCTTTCTACCCAGACCATCAGGTCAACCTCTTCTTGGTTAACAGCTTCTTGGGTCTTGTAGGTAGAAAGACAGGGGACTCCTTTACTGACCCGCAATCTGTATCCTCTTCTCCTCCCTACACGCACTTCCTCCTTCATTCGAGCTAATCCCTAAACACCGCAGACACTTTCTTCTGTCTTGATAGCTGTAACACGTCTTTCACTTAGTTTGTGCAGACATCTCTCTCCTAGGAGACCATGAACTTCTTTAGGGCAGAGACTGGACCTTATTCATGTTTGTGTTCCCAGAACCTGGCACTAGGTCAGGCGTATGACAGACACTCCATCACACTGCTGCCGACTCTCTGGAATAAATATAACTTCCATAACCCTTCACAGTGAATTAACTCAACTTATGGTTTTCTTTAAATTAAGCCTCACATGGGATGATAGTTGAATTATGTAAGATTTAAAGGAAAGAGAATATATTTAAAGAAAACCGGCACTTGAAAATGTCTTGCTTTTATAGGTGGTGAACAAATATTTCACAGCAACCATGGGATAATGTATCAGCACATCGGTAATATAAAGTGGACAGAGGGCCATGAATATTTCTCTGAAGCCCTTTGCCACTGCCTCCCCATTGCTGCTCTCTAGTCCCAGTTTGCTGAAAGGAGTCAGTGTGGTTACGTGGTAGGTGAAGAGAACTTGGGTCACATTCAGATCTTTCATCACAGAGTAAATTTTCAGCTATTTTTCCAGCTCAGTTACTAAACTCATTCCTGCCTGATTTACCAATTGCCGAATTGTTCATTTGTTTATTTACTTATGATGCGTGTCCCCCAGGTTCAGAACATGTTTCAAAATGCTACTGCTCCATCTGGTTTAAATAGAGCATACTAAGAAGGAATGAGAGAAACAATGGCACTGTGAGGTTGAAGGAAAAAAGGCTTCCTGGCAAATCGGAAGCAGAGAGAAGTTCAGACTATTTATTTTCTTTATGACTTTGTGCTGGGGGAAGGAAGCTATTTTCAACAAGAAGACGTGCTGGAAGTTTACATTTCTACCTGCGATGATCTGATATTCAAAATCTGTGAGGTATGAGTCAGTGAATGACTATGAATCATGTTCGGGCAGGCTAGTCTCTGGAGCCCAAGACAATGGCCTTTGTTCTTCCCTTTTCTTATCAGTTTCATTATTCTCTTGGGCACTTAATATGCTGAGCACAGGCAGTCTGGTAGGATATTCTGTCTACGCAAGGGTAAGCATTTTGTCTTGGGGCATCCTGGATTCTCCACTAGAACCATTTACCTTGCTAACGCATTCCATTTGTTTGGAGTCCTTCGAGGGTATGGTGGTTACTGAGGTAGTTTTTTAACATCCCTCAGTTCCCAGATAGAGTCCCAGCTCTACTGTTTACTCCCTGTGTGATCATAGGACACTGCTTTGTTTAACCTCTCCGAGCCTCAGTTTCAATATCTTTTAAGTGGGGCTAATAGTAATACTTACGTAATAACTTTGTCAAAAAGATTAAACAAGCTGTTACAAGGGCTTCACAATAAATACTCAGGAATCACCAGCCATTTTCATAAGATCTGAGCGCACTTTCACTTTTCATGACCATTAGACCTCATGGTGTCCACCTGCAAGAAAGACCGGGAAGGCACTGGTGGCTCAATTGACATATTTGCTCGAGGGAAGGGGCTCGCAAACCTGAGAAACCCTCCCCCCTGCGATTGGTCCCTCTGCTGTGTTACCTTTTTGTTGTGGTTGCATATCCTCTGTTCACCTTTTCTGAAGAATGACTCAGAGCTTTTCCTTCTGACAGCAAATCCTCTGAATGAGAGACAATAGCAATTATATATTTTGGCGTTATTCACCGGGAGAGCTAATAGCTCTCTTTGCCTTCTCCATTTAAAGAATGAAGAATACTGCTTTAGAAAGCACTGAGCAAGGAAGACATGCAATCTGATTGGGTCATATCTTCAATGTGTCGTTTTCCCGTTTATGAAAAGGGAAGGGAACAGGGTGTGTTATCCTCCACAGAGGAGAGCAGGGGAAGCATGGAACGGCAGGCGCAGAGCTGCCCTGCTGCCTTCACACGCTGCCGCTGTGCACGGTTTGATTGCATGCGGCCTGCTGTTCATTTGGCTCTTCCTGAAGGGACTGGAGGGCAAAACAAGGACGCGACTTCCCCGAGTTCAGAAAGGTAATTAGAAGCTGCCTACTCTCCCCAAACCGTCCAGTGACCATTTGACAGTACTAAAATAATGATCACACTCACCAGACAACTTGTCCTGTGTGCTCTCAGGCCCGCAGCCCCAGCATGGTCAGCCAGTCAGAGTCAGTTTATTTCAGACATATGACAAGAGCGGAAGTTTCTCCTCAATTTGGAAGAGTTAAAACTGATAATAATGCATTAGTTAAGATAATACTAAGAGTTGTTACAGTCAAATCTCAAAATGAATAAACATTTAGAACCTTATTCTCTTTCTCCTAAAGTCTAAAACTGGTCTTCTTGGACGGTGGGCAACTCTCCTCTGGGCAGTGTTTCAGGAACTTTGGCTTTTTCCAAGCTGTGGCTCCTCCATCTTCAACACGTAGCTTCCAAGGTCAAAAGATTCATTTGAATCCAGCTAGTGGGAGGGAAAGAGAACATGAAGATTTGTGAGAATGTTTTTATGGGCCAGGCCTATTTCATTACATT
Organism: Avahi laniger; assembly: GCA_963575035.1. Taxonomy (NCBI): domain Eukaryota; kingdom Metazoa; phylum Chordata; class Mammalia; order Primates; family Indriidae; genus Avahi; species Avahi laniger. The sequence continues at coordinate 11,798 of CAUYSK010012703.1, forward strand.
GGCCAGAACCCATATTCCCTTAGCCAGAACCCAGACACATGGCCACGCCTCTCTTCCAGGGTGGAGCCTAGTTTTTTGCTCAGGGAGAGGAGTACTCTGCCTCAAAAAAATAGTGGCAAAAACTAATATTTATAAAGCACTTAGTTTGTGTCAAGCATTGTGCTAAGCACAGCTAATTACTTTTAAATTCATATACTATATGATTCACTTGTTTAAACTATATAATTCAATAGTTTTTAATATATTCACAGACTTGTGCAGTCATCACCACAATCAATTTTAGAGCATTTTCATCATCCCCCAAAAGAAACACCACAGGTATTAGCAACTCTTCGTTTTCTTCCATCTCCCTGCCTCAGACCCTAAGCAACCACCAATCTATTTTCTGTCTGTATGGATCTGCCTATTCTGAGCATTTCATATAAATAGAATACCTACATTCTTTTATAAAATCCTCACAACCCTGCAAGTTAGGCCTGTTATTATTCCCATTTTACAGATAAATTTACACAGGATCAGACTGCTTATAACTTGCTAATAAGTTTAAGCTCTACCCATTGTTGAACTCCATAATATCATACTGCATCCCCACTTATTATATAAAGAATAATCATGCCATGATTTGGGGGAAAGGGTGTTTGCTTGTTTTTTATGATTATGATGACAATTAACTGACTTCTTTTAGCAGGCTTCTTTACTAAAGTGATGGGCACTTAGGAGTCAGCTTGAAGTTTGAAGCTAAGACATACCACTTACTAGGTGCATACAAAATATGCACTGATTATTCTTGAGTCTCAGCATCTTTATCTATGAAATGGGAATAACAAGTCCCTATTTGCTAAGAGGATTCAATATGATTAACATATGTGAAAGCTGTTCTTCAACTTTACGTAGTTGATGCCCTGCCAGTGATAGCTGTATTTGCTTAAAACTGAAGTTCTAGCTTCACTGGGCAGCCACAGAAATTATGCTCATGTGCCTGGGCCTTCTGGATACTGTCCAGGAAGAAGTTATTGTAATTTGCAGTTTACAGTATCCAGATTACGATTCAGGAATGGCTGAGACCCTAGGAGGAGGATCTGGTACAATGAGAGTTAGAAAAAAGGGACATATTCTCTAGGACAGAAAAGCATATGCAGAGTCTGGTCTATCGGCTTCTAATCTCAGCTGGGCAGAGCAGCTTGTTACAGGAACCTGGAAAGAACCAGCTGAGCCAGTGTAAGTTTGAAGTTCCCTGGGAGAGAAGATGAGCTGGCTGAGTTTCTGCAGGCAAAGAGCCAGTAATGAGGTTTCCTGCATTCTATCACATGTCCTTTTCATCACTTTGAGCTCAGCTAGAGACATCAGAGCCTCATGCTCAGGGGCCAAGTGTGTATATGAGACTTGAGGAAGTAGAATGAAAAGTGTTGTCAATGAGCGAATTGTGCTTTTGTTCCATTGACCTGGTCCCCATTCTACCCTGTCCTTAGCCATAATTGTATTAAAATCTAGGCGTGAGAAGACAGTGGAGACAGTAGGGCGGTTATATTGGGGTGTCTGGCTTAGTTACATAACCAGAAGAAACTATCAGAGAAAAGGGACCTGAATTATAGGTGAGATCAAGGCATTTTTCAACTTAAAAATTTTTCCTAGAAAATTCTGGTTCAGCTATTTCCTAAGTGCATGGACAGGTAACATAACCTCTCTGAACCTTAATTTCTAAATAGAATTGCTGTTGGAATGATAACTTATTAGCCATGCAAGCTGCAAACCTGTACAACTCCAGAAGGCTCCATTCACATATACAAGGGGTCTGCAAACTTATTTTGTAAAGGGTCAGATGCTAAATATTTTAGATTTTATAGGTCATATGATCTTTTTTAAAATAATGAACTCTGCCATTGTATAAAAGCAGCTATAGAAAATACATAAATGAATAAATGTCACTATGTTTCAATAAAGCTTTATTTATGAGCCGACATTTGAATTCCATATAATTTTCATTTGCTACAAAACAGTATCCTTCTTTTGATTTTTTTTGCAACCAATTAAAAATGTGAAACCATTCAGGTATGAAAACCGACAGTGGGCCAGATTTGTCTTGAGGCCACAGTTTGTAGACCCCCCTGGCATGGACTAAAATGTTTGATACCCTGTAGAGAGATGCAATACAGTATGTGGATTATTGTAAAGACCAAATAAGAAAGTACATGTAAAGTGATTAGCATAGTGCCTACCTCTTATAAGTATTACTCAAATGGTTATTATTATTAGCCCTTTTTAAAAAAAGAATAGTAACTCCCTATTTGCAACTGAGCTTCGGGAAGAGAGACAGTTATATTTGGTGGCTTAACACTTCTACTATATTAACTTTTTATTATAATTAAAATATGTATTGAAATTAAAACCCAAAAACTGGTTGGACAGGTAGTGACATTAGTAATCCACCCATTTTTTTTCTAATGTCCCAGCGTTGCTTCTTCAATTCCTAGTCATTTCTTTAGTGCTTGGTATGTGCTGCTAGGTAGGTACTCCATGAACAAATGAGATTAGATCTTTTCTCTCCAGGAGCTCTCTGTATTTTCCAAAGTGATTATAGGCACCCCAGGAATATATAAAATCTTCTCTTTTTATTAATTTTCCATCTCAGGCTTTAAATTTCTATTTTGGTATACATTTTATAATACATGCTGTGCTATAGTAATATGATTGTGTAATAATTTATAAATATGTAAATGTTAATGGAGGGGTGCTCAAAATGATTTTAAATGATGATGTCAGCAATCAAAGTTCTGAGACCACTGCTCTAGGAGGGAAACGAAAAATGCATCCCAGTGGGAAACCAGAGTTGGTAGGAGTGATGTATGTCCTTATTTACAACGACGCAAGTGTTCTTAGGGCATGAGTTGACATTTACTCTGGTGTCTCTTTTTGGCACTTAATAATGTAAGGACATGTGGTGGAAATAAGATACTTTACATTTTTAATTTCATAAGAACATAATAGCTGTATGAGATAGATAGTGTTAGCCTCATTTTATAGATGAGGAACCAAAATTCAATTCAGAGAAGTTAAGCAACTTGCAAAGGTCAGCTTGAATGAAACAGGATGGTCTAACTATAAAGCAAGACATTTTTCACTTTAGCCTTCACTGCATTAAAGTTCATAAAAAAAGAGAAGATTATTCTCTGTTATTCCTAAACTCTGAAGTTAGTCTTTTTGTCCATCACATGTATTTATGTTATTAAATAAATGGATAAAATTGCTAAATGAATTCACTCCTCCAGTGTTCCATGATTATCCTTTCCCTCCCAACTCCTTGCATATGCGCCTCAATCTGATTAGAATACTTCAGAGTGAGATATCTCCATATGTCCTTCTCATCCACTAAGACCCAGTTTAAGACTCATATTCTCCTTCGAGGAGCCTTCAGAACCACACCTTCCAGGCTGTGTTGGGTGCTGTTCCTCTGGGTCTCTATAGCACCTTAATGAAAATCCTCATAAAACATATTATGCAGCTGTATAATTAGCTGTTATCTACTTGTTACTCCCTCGACTGAGAGCCCCTTAGGGGACAGAGAATCTGATCTTAATTGCATTGTTCTTCTGGCCGTGAACATAATAGTACAATGCCTGGGACATAATGGGCCCTCCATGTATACTCATAGAATGAAGGTATTTCTCCTTTACTGATTTGAAGTCTGAGATAACTTTGGCAAAGAGATATGTTGAAGTTTGTCTTAACTAGAGTTTCTCAAAATAGGACAAATTGGTGGACATAAATTAGATTAGGGGACCAGAAAATGGTAAAACAAAGAAAGCAAACTCTTAGATGCATGAAGGCTTTTTCCTTCTGAGTTTCTCAGAAACTGAAGAGGGTACACACTCACACCAATCAAATTTATATTAGTGACATATAAAACTTATCAATATATATCAATGTCCATATTTACATATGTTTATATATGTACACATATATATGCACACATTCATGAACATGAATTCATGAAAATAGACTGCCACAATTTCTATAAATGATCTTATGGCTCACTGAATGCTCGGCAAGAGGGTAAAGTTCATGAACACTCTCCAGGCTGCCTGATCTTGCAAAGTCATCCAGTTGCTCTAAATCTCCTTCAGTCCTAAAGCCATTTCCCTTCTGGATGCATAAAGCTTGACTTCTTTTTTTGAAGGGAACTTGCATTTACTGAGAGCTTTTGTGGTGTTTGGATACTTAACAGAGGTGATCTCATTTAATCCTCAGACATTTGCACAAACTCACAAGTCCTGAACCCAAAAGAAAATGGATCAGGTCAAAAGCAAGTCAAGAATTTTACTGAAAAATGGGAAATTTTCACTAAGACGGGAGCAAGACTAAGGAAACATCTGAATTAATAAATATTGTTAAATTTAGTTAAACAAATTTGTTGCCTGGAATTATACCAGATTAATTTAGTGATGATAAGGTGAGAGACTGTGACCATTAACATAGGTTAATGTATGTTATATATGAGCAGGGGGCTTTTCAGTTGATTGAGAGAAAAGCTTACTTCTTCCCACAACCAAATGTGGCTATAGGTGAAGAGCTTTCTGGGACTTGTTTTATAAAGGGACCAGCATTGGAACATTTGTTCCCAGACTTTTATACTTCATAGACCAGAAACATTTTAGAACAAACTTTTATAAGCCAATAGAATTTCTAATGTTTTATCTTGCCAATAAAATAAAGGACATTAAAAACTAAAACAAAAACATAAGAAAAAAATGAACTACTATTTATTCTCACCATCATTTCAGAAGTAAAAGGATAACATAATAGCAAAAACAACAGAAAGAAAAAATAATCAGTAGGAAGGACATAATCTTATAATTAAGGTAGGTCATTTTACCTTGACAAAAAATCGCTGGATCCTACTTGTTTCTCCCATTTTGCTCTGAACCAAAAGGGTCAGGGACCAGTATCTGAGAACCACTGCTACTGTGCACGGATTTGGAAGTTGTGTAGATCTTGGTTTAAAGCCTCACCCTACCAATTCCTAGCTGTGAGACCTGGGGCAAGTTACTCAGTTTTTCTTAGCTGCAGTTTTCCTGTGTGTTAGATAAGGGTACTATCTGACTAACTATATTTGTTTCCTAAAGCTATTGTAACAAAGTACCACAAACTGAATAGCTTAGAACAACAGAAATTTATTGTCTCACAGTTCTGGAGGCCAAAAGTCTGAAATCAAGGTGACATCAGGGCCTGTGTAGGTGCTAGGGAAAAATCTGTTCTAGGCCTCTGTCCTGGCTTCTGGTAGCTCCTTGGTTTGTGGCAGCATAATTCTAATCTTCACATGGCGTTTCTCTGTGTGTATATCTTTGTCCAAATTTCCTCTTTTTATAAGAGCATCAGCCATATTGGATTAGGGGCCCTCCCTACTCCAGCATGACCTCATGTTAATTAATTACATCTGCAACAATTCTATTTCCAAATAAGGTCACATTCTGAGATACTGGGGTTAAGGATTTCAACATGTGAATTTTAGGGAGACACAATTCAACCCATAACACTGCCAACCTCTGGAATTCTTGTATCAAAGTCATATACAGGAAAAAGCTTAATACAACGTAAAGTACCTAGAAGGCACTAGAACTACATAAGGGTTGTTTGTTTCTCATTTGAGAAAATTTGTAATTGAGAAAGTTATAATACAGGGAAAATAAGCAATTTATATAAGAACATAGAACTAAGACGTAGTAAAGATAGGACTTGGAACACAGTCATTTAATAAATAATAAATAAATGTTATGTGGGAAGCTCTGTTCTAGTGCTGAAGATTCAACCATGGACAAAACAGACGAGGCCCTGGCCTCATGGGCCTTACATTCTAGTGGTGGGGGGAGCAAAACTTAATAAAATAAACAAATATATAAATAAGTTTAAGTCATAACAAATGCTATGAATTTTCAAAAAGTCTACTAAAAGGGTAGGGATAGATAGAGGATGCTGTTCTATGCAGGGTGTCAGGGAAGTCTCTTTTGAGGAGGAGACACTTGAGCAGACAGAATTCTGACTGCAGTGAAGGAGCAAATCCGAAGTGAAGGGGGAGCAACTGAAGGCACCTGACCAGGGAGTGTTGGTGTCTGGCTTTTGTTTGAAAGAATCAGTCTGGCTGCTGTGTGGATGATGAGGTGAAGCAAGGCAAGAGTCAAACAAAGGAATCAGTTAGAAGGTGATTGCAGAAATCCCTGGGAAAAATGATTAGGGAGATAGAGGTGGAGATGGAAAAAAGATTCAGATGGAAAAAAGATATATTTTGCAAACAGAGTTGACAGGATTTGATGATGAATAAGGCTTGAGGTGTAAGATGAAAAGAAGAATCAAGAATAACTCCCAGGTTTTCGTCCAGAGCAACTAGGTAAATGATTATATCATTTATTAAAATGGTACATACTGGGTGTAGAGCAGATTTAGGAGAGAAAACCAACAGTTTGATTTTGGACATTTTAAATAGAAGAAGCCTATTATTAAATACTTAAGTGGAGATGCTTAGATACAATATGCAGCCGGATGTAAGAATTTGGAGTTCAGGGCACAGATTGGGACTGGAGATGTTCATGTGGTAGCCTTTAATCTGTAGATGGCATTTGAGCCTTGAAACTGGCTGGCTGGCCTTGGCAGTGGGTGTAACTAAAGAGGTCTAATGATGAGCCCTGGGGCACTCTAAATTTGAAAGATCAGGAAGTGATCAAGGACCCAGCAAAGGAGACTTAGATGGATTAGCGAGGCAGGAGGAAAACCAAGGGGGTCTCAGAAACCAAGAGAAGAGAGTGATTGGTTCAAGGAGGTTGCAATTGATTCTGCCAAATGTTGGGAAGAGGCTGAGTAAACTGAGGACTGTGCATTGGCCACTGATTTTGTCAGTGAGGATGTCCTTGTTTACCTTAATAAGAGTAATTTTAGTGAGACAGTGAAGGTGAAGCCTGATTGAAGCTAGTTAAGGAGAGAATGCGATGTGAGGAAGTAAAAATAGTGAAACACACACTAACATTTTCTTTTATCTGTTGCCTCAATTTCTTAGAAGCAGTAGATATGTATAATAGTTAAGAGAACAGGCTCCGCAATCTTAGACATCACTTATTATTCTGACTGTGATGTTCGTTAGCAAATCATCTAACCTCACTAGCTACATAGTCGTTACCTGTAAAGTAGAAATAACAGTACGGCCCATTTCAAAAAGTTGTTGTGAGGGTTTGAGGCAAGGGCAATATATGTAACCTAAACATTTGTACCCCATAATATGCTGAAATAAAAAAGAAAAAAAAAGAAATTTGAGTAAAATTTACCATGTCACCGGCCAATAATAAGTGCTCAATAAATATCAGGACCATCACTAATATAAGCAAAATATTCTTATAGCTTCAAGGCTCTACATAGTTTATTATGTCTGAGAGTAATTGGTGGCATGAAGTGGTAATTATGACAGAATATAAAGTTATGGTTATTCATGACAGGGGAATGGAGAAATGTTATAACAGTTATGTTATAACATATGTTAATTTTTCATGGGATGTGACATAATGGTGGAATAGCCAGGTAGCAGGGGGAAAAGAACAGGAGGGAAATGGCTCCTAGAAGGATTTGGGGGGATAATGGTAGGTTGAAAGAGCTCGAAATCACGGAAAGACTTAGAGATTAGACCAAGCCACTTCAGGTAGTGGAAAATCCACTTCTAGATGTATAGGCAGTAACCGTTGGTCTAGTAATCATAGTTATTATCTGCTCTTTGTTACACATGGTGTTTATATCTGGATTTTTTTTTTTTACCAGTTTAGAAGCTCATGTCTCTGCCCACCCCCCACCCCCAATCATGTTTCTACCTCTGTTCCTACACTGCCTAGTATTAAATGAGGTCATGAAAATGGGCACCTCAGCCGTGCATATTTCAGACCCCTCAGTTTCGTTCATAGTAAGATGCTCAGAATATAAAATAAATAAGGAGAGAGTAACCTGTATGTGAGCAAATTAAGTTGGCTGCAGAGTCATTCTCTGGAAACAAGGAGCTAAGGAAATCTCTCATGTTTAAACCTGCATATCATGCAACATTACAGCCTCACCTTGTCCCACAGAGAGTAACTGCCGATGGCTCTCAAGGAATGCTGATTGCATGCCTTGAAGATAACAGTTTCTATATGGACAAGTTCATCTGATTGGGACCTCACCAGTGGCCAAATACTAGGTTATACTGACTTAAGGCAGGAGTTGGGAGTGGAACCTTAAGACAGAGATACCTGTCTCCCTACTCAACACACCTTGACCTAATGACTGTTAAGCATATAGTTACCTGCAACAGTTTATTGTTTTTATGGTGGGATTATGGTGGGTTTTATGTTTTGTGGTGGGAGCTAATGTGAAAAGGTCAAGAGAAGCCAAGTCTCATAGTGATTAGCAAACACTCTGTGAATGTGCTTTCCTGGGGTGGTGAGTTCATTTGACTAATGGTGGAAGTAAACTAAAGAGAAGCTAGTGAGCTGGATAGGCAGCCCAGAGCAGAGTCCTCAGGGTCTTCCATTCTCTGGTAGAGAAAATGTGTTTCTAGTGATGTTCTGAAGCTGTAGTCCCCAACCCCTGGGCCAAGGATGGGTACCTGTTAGAAACCGGGCCACACAGCAAGAGGTGCATGGTGGGGGAGCGAAGCTTCATCCATATTTACAGCTGCTCCCCTTCACTTGCATCACCACCTGAGCTCTGCCTACTGTCAGATCAGCAGCCAACTTAGATTCTCATAGGACCATGAACCCTACTGTAAACTGCGCATGCAAGGGATCTAGGTTGCGCTTGTTATAGGAATCTAATGCCTGAGGATCTGAGGTGGAGCTGAGGCGGTGATGCTAGTGCTGGGGAGTGGCTACAAATACAGATTATCATTAGCAGAGAGGTTTGACTGAACAATAAATGTAATGTGCTTGAATCATCCCAAAACCATCTCCTCCATGCCCCAGGTCTCTGGAAAAATTGTCTTCCACGAAACCGGTTCCTAGTATCAAAAACTTTGGGGACTGCTGTTCTACAGCCTGGATGATAGATCTCTCTAGGAGTTTTTTTCCCCTTTATAGGCTAACAGGTTAGAAGATTCCTTGAAAAAATACAATCAATATTTCAAAAGAAAGTTTAGGGGGACAGTGGGGCAGAAATTCTGCCAAAGGAAATCTAGTAGAAATAATAGCCACCAGCTGTGGGGAGGGTGGGGTAGGTACACACTATAAACTAGGCAGTATATTTTCTTGATATATTCTACCTAATCTTGTGAGATAAATATTAGTGTACCCATTTTACAGATAAAACAACCTATTCTGTAGTAAATTAGTAGCTAAGACAGGGTTTAAACACAATTCTCTTTAATTCCAAAATGTATAATCTTTCTGTCATTTCTACTAAAGGCCTTAGTAAATAAATCTGCTCTCATTGTTCATCTATCTGCCTTTAACAGTTTAATATGAAACATTGCTTGGGATAGGATGATGTGTTTAAGAATGTGGGCTTTGAGTCTGGGTTGCCTGGGGTCCATTCCAACTCTGCCACTTAACAGATGTGTGATCCTGTGTGTCTTAGTTAACTGGATCTCAGTTCCTTTATCTGCAATATGCTGCTCATGACAGTACCTCCCTCACAGGGACATTTTAAAGATTAAATGAGTCCAATACATGCTACGCATTTAGAACACTGCCTGACACATAAGATGTGCTCATTAGATAGTATCTGTTATTATCCAAAGCATGTTTTCCAGTGTTGATTTGATGGACCTAAAGAAGTTATACTGACCTTGTCAGAGAGGAAACCAAAAGCTCAGTTGCTGCTCCTCCATGAAACCTGCCTATCAGTGATTTTTGGTCGACAATACTGGTTCTGATTTCCACGCCTTCCCATCTCCAGGGCTTTTGTGTTTTGGAGGCAGCATGGTAGGTTAGAGAGACACTGTATTTGACATCAGAAGTCTTGGGTTTGGGTTCAAGCTCAAATCACACTTAAAAATTGTGTGACCTGAGCCAGTCACTTTATCTTTCTTGCCAGGGGTTCCTTATCCGCACAGTGAGCACTTTGGAGTCTAGGGTTCCTCACATCCCCTAAGTTTCGTGAATGCTAAACAAAGTCACTTAGCCTCCCTGAGCTCTGATGCTCATCTGTACTTAGCCCTCCCGAAGCCTTTTCCAGTTACCGAGAGACTCTGTGGCAGTGAAAGTGTTTGGTAGACTGTGACATGCTATGCAAATACAGGGGTTGGTCCTTACAGAACTGTAATGAATTAACCCTGAATAATACACCTTTTTATGTATACAGGGGCTTTTCTCCACATTTTGTCATCTTTGCCTAACCCCCACTGGGTTGGATGGATCCACCTTAACAAGGTGTAGGGGAACACGAGTGGAAGATGGGGGTGTGGTACTGATGGTGGGAAAGCATTTTATTGGTTAATAGTGGTACATCCCAAACACCAATTTATTGTCACTGCTTCTAAGGCTGATATATTTATCAGGATGAGTTACAAGGAAATATATGTACCCAGAGAGCGAGGATGCTGCATGGTCACCCCTTGTGATGTAAAATATGAGAGTCTAGGAGGGGCTGTTTTATAATTCATCAGGTTCTGCTAGTGAGTTCTGTCGGAGTCTTAGTTATAAAGGCAAGTGTGAACCGGACAGCAGACTGGAGAACCTGGCACCGAGGAGACGGAGAAGCTGCCTTTGGTGCCTCCTGCCTCCTCCCTGCTTTGTTTCAATAATTTTGTGCTCGGTAAGTTCCCTGGCTTTGCAGCTAATTGTTGTTGTTAAATAAGCTTGGCAAACGTATCCGTAGTTTGGAATATGCACTTGCTGTCAAAAGTGTGTATCAGTGTTTGGGCTTCTGACAAATTTCACAATTTCCCTTTAATGAGCAAAATAGCTTAAAAGATGAAACAAAACCTGACAAATCAATTATTCACCTTGATCCTCGGAAGGCTGCTTTCTTTGGTTGCTAAAGTTTCTCAGGTTTCGTTCTGTCAGTTTCATTTGTTGGGTGAGCTTTGAAAAGAACAAGTCTCTTTGTCAGGAAATTGTTTTTCTCAGCTGCCAAAAGGAGGTATGTACAGGGTGGTTTGTACATCCCCACCCCCCAACTTACTCTCCCCAGCGATCGGTAAATCTTAAAACAGACCGTTTGCCTGGTAACCAGCTCCAACGGAGCTGAACCTGTACAAGGCAAGATTCAAATTGCAATCTTTTGTGTGAACAGAACTGAGGGGCTGTGAATAATTGGCATTGTGGAGATTATTGTGAAACTCAGTATGGTGGTAGTCCCTGCGTTTTGCTGGGATGGGATCAGAATCCGATGAGATTTGCATTTGGCATGCCTGTTGATGATGTGGGAGAGGGAGTGAAAGAGAAGACCGGAACATTATGGAAAGAGCCGTGCACCCGCAGGACAGACAAATGCAGAAGGCATGACTGTTGTATTTGCATGACTTGTGGCTGGCCGTTTTCTCTGGTTTCCTATTCCTGTTAACGATTACCTGAAGCTGCATTTTGGTCCTCATCTGGGTGTGCCCTGGGTACTCGCTCCACGTCCTGGCTCTAGGTAGAATGAGTGTTAACTCCAGGTTAGCTAAGTGTAAGAAGTCATTTCCTCATCAGAAGGAAAAAGAAGCGAAAGCTGTACCATCCCTAACTCCTTTCTGCTGTGTTGTTTTGCCTCTGTCCAAATCTCATGGAAACCAACAGCTTGACGTACTTTTTTTTTTTTTGCAATAGCAGATTTAACTGTGGTGTCATATGGCATATTATATATGGAAAGGAATAGCAAGGACATGTTTCCAAATGTTTCAGTGTCTGGCTTATTGACATTTGCTTAAGGAGCTACTGTCTTCTGAGCTGGTAACTGTTTGTCTGTCCAACGTGTTTACCTGTACACTGTTACATTTTCTCTTTAGATGTAGAATCCATAGATCTGACAAGAACATCCTCTTTATCCTCAAAAAAATGCAACCTGTTTTAGCATCGCTTTGAAAAAAATGAATGCATTTTTTTTTAACCAAAGACTTAGCTACTTAGCTTGCTCTTTGCTTTTTTTCTGATAAATATTTTGGTCATCGGTACTATCACACTTCCAATAAAGTTAATTCTCCTCTCTTAGTATACTTTCTGACTGCACCAAAAACTTGTCAAATATGGAATATATTTTTTTCCAGGAACACATTTTTCATATATACTTCTTTTGTCCATAAATAGCTTTTCCATATTTTCCATTTCTCTGAATAAGTTTTGCTTAAAGAGCAGAGGAGTGATGTATTGTGGTTGGCACTTAGGGGTGTGTAACCTGAGACTTGGTTTCTAATCTGCAAGTGGCTGCCCCACGAGGGGTCTGTAAAATGTCTTATGTTCAGCTCAAAACCTTTGGCTACAGCAGTAATGATTAAGGTAGTAAATTCAGCAAATCATTTCAGATATAAACAAACATCTGCATTTGATGGTCTAGCCAGCCCATGACATTTTGTATAGCTCAGGACGCACAACCGAAGGTTCCTAAAAGTGTTAATGTATCTTAATGTCAAGAACACTGTAGTTGTAAAATACCTTTGAGATGTACCGTACATTAAATTTTATTGTACTCGTTTTTAAAAATTGCATGCCAGACCCCACAGTTTATTTTGCAGCAGTACCTGGGTTTTGATTCAGTGTGGTTTTATGGAGAAATAAACTAATGTACTAATCTCAGTAAACTGAGTTTCTCTCATTTAGTGGTGGTTTTTCCATCTTCTCCACCCACCAAGGATGAGCTCTATTTATAGCAACAAAAGAAAATTTAGCGTGAGTTATTCCCAACTAAATTTACAGCAAGACAAATACGAACCGAGACAAGAACCTTTTGAGAGGGCATACACACATAAAACCATGTCTCTCCAAAAAGGATTAAAAGCCAAAGAGGCAAATGGCAATTTTGCCTACGTGACACATAATTTCCTTTGAGAGGCTGGGGACAGTAGGAGACGGGAGAGGCGTAAAGGAGCTGTTCAGAGACCTGGCTCCAGCAGGGTGGAAATGGAAAGTGCAGCGGCTTTGTGTTCCCCACCAAGTGTTGTCTTTTGCACCTCACTCTTCTTATCTGTGAAATAGGGGAGAAGAAAGTTAGAAGGATTAAACCAAATAGCTGATATATGTAAAGCAATTGGTATACTATTTGCACGAAGGGGTACCCATTAAAAGATAGTCATTATTATACATTGTATTTTGTAGAATATATTAACTCATTTTGATAGATGTTGATTTTGAAAAAATATATACAATAAAGAGGAAGATTATAAAATTGTTCTGGTTAGTAAGATACACTTCTTATAGCTAGATAATTTTTTGCTTTTGTTTTTATTTTGAAAAACTAGTGAAGACAGAGTTGTTACCTTTAGTTCACTTTTAAATAATTTCTGGAATGGCATCCTAAGTCCTTTATAATTACTCAAAGAATATATTTTATTTCAAATAGGAAGCATGGAAATAAACTGATGCCAAATAATATATCACAGATTTCTAAGTTATTTGCCAAACAATGATTAGGCCATAATTACAGCCCTGACATTATACTGAAGTACCTAATTATAGTAGTAAATATCATTTATGATATCCCAGGCACTGTGTTGAATGTTTTACATATGTTTTCTCATTTACTCCTCATCGTAACCCTACCAGGTAGATTCTATTTTACTTTCCATTCTTAAATGAGGAAACAAGATTAGAAAAAAGTTTGTTTAAATACTACTAATTTAAATTGGCATACAGCAGTGTTAGGATTTAAACCCACGTCTGTCTGATTCCAGAATCCACACTGTAACCACCATGTTGGAATTTTCCAGTAGGATTTGCCCAGCTCTTCATCGTTCCATTTTGGGATCTTGGCCCTATATCTGTTTTGATTCCTTTCCTCACATATTTAATCCCCATTGGAGTTTAGGGAATATGAGAAAAATGAAATTGGATATTTCTTTTGTTCTCATTTTTGGTCTTTGCCAATTAAGATCACATTTTCCTGAGACATCTTTCCTATTCTAACCAAAGTATAAAGTTTGGTATAAAAATGTATGAAACTTAAAAAGGTCATAAATCTACCAAATTCAAGACAAGATCTGAAAGTTACCCCAAATCAGTAATTTCCCTTGTATCTCTGGCTTCAGAGGAATCTGTGGGCCAAGATGATGGGCCAACTTAGATCTTGCTCTCTCCCCCTTCTAGACCACATTCAGGTTAAATAGGACTCCAGAATTTCTTCCTTAGACACTTCTGAGCCGTATTCCAGGAGTTGTAGGATGTGCACATCCCTAAATCTGAGGGGAAACCAAGAGGATACTATTTGCATGAGGGTAGGAAATGGGGCAAGGGATGGGATATTGTTGATCACAGCTTGCATTCATGAGCTGGGATGTCCACGCATCTGCATGAAAGGCCTCTTGTGGTATAGGAAGGAAATATGGAAGAGAAGAGGGAGATCGTCCAGGTCTGAGGGCCTCCATTTGTGTTCTTATCCTTGGTTTCCAAAATGTTAGGGACAGCCCTACCTTGAGTTGCAGAATATTTACTTACATTTCAGAACAGTGAAACTAAAATTCTGGTTGGTTGTTTTTTGGGGGCTTTTATTTGGTTTTGTTTTTGACTTTTTTCCCCACTAAGCCAAAATAAATTACTTGAACAAGAAAGCGATCAAAGCTATGGAGATCTCAAACTAAAAGCTTTGTAAATACCCTTTTGGAATTGACAGCGACCTGATCGACCAAGGGTAGACGTTGGCTTTTCTTACAGCTCAGAATCATAGACTTACTTTGGAAGGTGACTTTAGGGTCAGCTGGATTAAAATTGTCTGCCATTTGTTTTTTATGGCATTTGATTTTTTTTTTTTTTGAAAACATAGTTTCTCAGAGAGATCCTTGCTAATTACAGGTGCCTTTTTCTTATTTCTAGCTTTAAATTTCAGTTGTAACCCGTAGGGCAGGGGACTAATGGATGACTGATTACTTGCAGGATCCAAGTAGAACTCTGCTTACAGAGGGAGAAAGGAGCTCCTCCTGCAGGGAGAATCAAGTCAAAGCAGAGATGGCTCTCAATGGCTTCATGTGGGCTTAAGCCATTATCACAGCCCCTTCTTCTGTCCAGTGAATCATCCTCCCAACAGTTTCTTTTCACCTTGCGTCATATTGGAGACAAAGACCCACCTAAGGAGAACTAACAGCCAGGAGTTCTAGGCAACAAATCTGTGTAATTATTAAGACCCTTGAGGCTTTTTGGGGTTTTGTTTTTGTTTTTTAATGCAATGAAAGCTATTATGTAATGTGTTTTTTACTTTTGTTTCTGTTAGTCTTATTTTCAAAAAGTAGTTTTCTAGGTGGAAAAGTAGAATGCGTCTCGGGAAGAATTCCCTACTACCAACTTTTCAAGCTTGCTTTTCTTAGCTATAAAGCAGGTATATTAATTCCTGTTTGGCAAGGCTGTTGGAAAAACATAAATGAGATAACTTATCTCCCAGTATTAGCTATTCTTTCATCCATATGAAAGCAATGGTACAGTAAATACTTAACACATAGTGTGCCAACATTAAATTTTCACCCAATCTGAAAATATAGCACTTAAATTGATGACCCTGTAAAGACTAATGTGTGTGCTATATTTATTTTGCCTAGAACAGGTAGTAGTAGGGATGATGCAAGGAGATCAACAACAAGAAAAAAAAACATGAGAAAACAAAATTCATCATTTAACTTCTGCATTGAAAACTCTTAACAGTGTATGCGTTGTGGTAGTATTCACATTTATTTTTCCTTTTTTCTTTATGCTTTATGTATCACATGAACTTTTGTAATAAACATACATTATTTATATAATTAGGAGAAAAAGAGAGAGACAATACATTTAGGAAATTGAATTAGGGTAGGAAATGGCTATTGGTATATTGTGCACATCCATCTCTACAGGGAGAGTAAAGTCAAATATAAAAATATGCAAAAGACTTGGGAAAGAGATGTGTTCTGGTCCGAATGATCCAGATTAGCTTGTCTTATAGAGTTGTTTATTTGTCTATTATAAATCATTTATTAAGCGTGGACTATATGCCAAGCGCTGTGCTAGGTGATGAGATTGCAAAGATGAAATTCTTTAATCTTTGAACTTAAGGAGTTTATAAACCAAGATAAATGGATAAGTGAGCCCACAATTCCAGATATGATTCCTGCTCTGCCATGATAAGAACAGGTAAGATTTCTTTCTGTTGCAAGTACTAGAAACCATGACTCAAATTGACTTGCTCAATAAAGGGAACTATATTGCTGAATATAACTTTAAAGTAAGCAGTAAAGCCAATTTCAAGAGGTCTGAAGCTATGGCTTACAACGTTGTCAAGAAATCTGTTTTTTAGCTTTGCCATACTGCCTATCTTGATGTTAGCTTCATCCCAGGTCTAATTGTCCTCATGGTCCCAGGATGGTTGTCAATGGTGCCTGGGCAACTTGTTTTCGTAGTCATATCCAGCTAGAAAGAGATCCTGGCAATGGTCCCTAGCATTCACTTTGAATGGACAGCTTAAATCCACCCCTGAACATAAGCCCAATCACCATCCCCATTCTGAAGTTTAGACAGGATAAAGACAGCCTTCCTGGGACATTCAAAGTCCTTAACTGAAATCTGGCCACTGTTGCTGTTTGGAAGGGATAGTGGTAGTGATGGATGCTGGCAAACCATCCAACGGCCATCTATAACTTGTGAAATGAACAACGTATAATATATAAATGTCTGCTAGAGTTAGAACATAACATAATGGAATGAAGCCCAAGCATATGATGGTGTGTGTCCTTAAATTGACTTCCAGAATGAGTAAGGGTTTGCTAGTGGATAAGAAACAGGGAAAGGCTTTGGGGCAGAGAAATAAGCTCTCTACAGTCATAAAAGCTAACCAAGTAATTTTTCAACTCTCTGCTTATCTTTACACTGTCACTATTGCAAAAGTCACTAGGCAGAAGCCATGTGCCCAGTAGTATAATAAATAAGAAAACCTAAAGTATCAGTCTCAGCTAAACCCAATGTTAAATGATGGCCATTGGGTTATAAGCTAACCCACAGCCAAATGTTCTTATTCTTTACAATGTGAAAACAGATGTGGAGTCATTTCAATGGAAACTTTAAAATGTATATCCCTAGATTTCAGAATTATAGTATTTTGAGCTGAACTATACCATCATCTTCTCCTTTTTTGTTTCTGACGAAATCTGCTCAGAAAAGGTTAATAACTCCCCCAATGCCTTAAGTGTATTTGAATTTTGATGTCATGATATTTGTGATGCTAAAAAATGTTGTAAGACAAATGTGGGTACTTTTGAACAGGTGTATTTGCCAATCATATAGTGTATATCACATTGGGAATGAAATATAATAGAGTAAAATATTTGTTAATCAAATATTAATGCTACAAGGGAAAATTAAACTTAACTTTGATCTCTGTGTGATTCACAGTTTCTATAATTTATAAATTCTTCAGCCTTTGGCAATATTCATCTTTTCTTTCCACTGAGGAAATAAAATACTTCCTTGATAAGACTGTAGTGAATGGGCTTGGTAACAGTTTTCCACTAAAATTCCTGACTCCAAATTTAGTTAACTACACTTTGGATTGTTTTCCCAGTTTCGCAACATAGAAGAGGAAGTGACAAGACTATTATTTACTTTCTATTGGAAGTGTACTTATACTCTTCATGATTTTCTGGCATCCAAATGCAATGATAAAACGTTCTCTTTTTTTGCTCATGAAATTTGTCTCAGTGCTGTCAATCCACCTACCTGATGGGTATGCCCCTTAATAACTCATTTGTCTGTCTTCTTTCCAAAGAATGCACAATAATGGTGATAAACAGAATCAAAGTATATTTCCTCTCGCCATTTGCTTTTGGCACAAATCTGTTCAGAAAACTTACAGCCAGGCATGAGTAAGTGGTCCTAGCCTAGCTGTGTCAGTGAGGAACCTGAGATTTCTGATTCAACTCAGAAAATGTGCCTCAATCGGAGAAGGATGCAGCGACCATGTAGGAAATGTTCCCCAGGGCACTCGTTTCTTCCCCTTCAGATTAGACAGCTCTTCAGTGCAGAGAAAGAAGCAACTAAAAAATGGGGCAAAGTGATAGATAATGTTCATTTAAAAGCACATATGACATACAAGCATTAAAAGGTGCCATTATCCCATGGCACAACTTCACGTCCCCATAGTACAAATCAGATAAAATCTTCTTTGTCTTGTTTTATAACTTCCTTGTACAAGTAGAGAAATAGCAAGAGAAACTGCTTCTTGGCTGAATTTCCTATCTATTAGTAAGAGTGTTCCACACTGACAGTAAGTGCATCGAGTTTCTGACAAACGGGATACCAAACAGCATCAAAGAGACGAGGACTTATATTCCAGCTGCATACGGTACTCCTGCTTATTAAAATATCAAAATACTTACATTCTTATTGCCAAATAGCTTCTACCCTGGGCTTCTGAATGCCCCTCTCTCAGCTGCTTCAGACGGGCCCCCTCCATCCCTTCCCCAGGACTTTCACACATCTCCGTGATGGAGCAGCCAAAGTGCTAAAGCCTGGCACAGCTAGCTGTTAAATATTTTGCTGTCACCTCTGTGTAACACCCATCTTATTTTTTAATAATTTATGGTATAATTGGGGAGAATAACATTCAGACACAGAAACAATATATAATTAAGTATTAAGATATTTAAGACAGCCCTGTTTGATTTTTTAAAGAGTAGTAAAAGAAATATTATTTGAGATTGTCTGGAAAAATTGCTCAGGGATTTGAAAAGGGCAGGGGTAAAGGACAATGCCAAATTTTTTAAATTCATTTATTTAACAAATAGTTTTAAGAAGTCCCATTTGTTTGCTGCCACTGTGTGCAAAGCACTTTATACATATTATCTCATTTACTTCTCACAACAGCACTATGGGAATAGAGCAGAAAATGAGCCTTGGTCACACAGCTAGAAAGTGGCAGGACTTTCTAGCTTTCTACCCACCATTTCCCACTGCATGCAAGACACTGTATTAAGTGCTGACATGGTGAATGTGAAGATATATTTTTCTACTCCTGTTGGCCAATAGCAAATCCAAGGAAATACTGACAGCTCTTTAATTAAATAAAAGAATGCTAGTAAATCAAGAACATCATTTAAAAATATGACCGAATAATACATTCTTATATTGCTCACTTTGGTCACCTCAATATAAAGAGGAAAATGTGAGCCACAGTGTACTAGCTAAACTCATTATAATTTGATTATTTGATCTTCCAGTATTAGTCTTCTATGCATAACATAGGACATTACAAAAAGCAATAAAACACATAGGCTAAGTGTTTAGCCTGTTGACAAAGCCTATTGCTTCCTATCTTTAAATGGCAACTGAAGAACCGGACTATTTATTAATGTTTCTATGGCAAATATAGCTTTTTCTAGCTCTCCTTTCCAACTTATTTCTTACAGAACAATAACATGTGTTTGCCATGACTAAAAATTATACGGAAAAATATATGTTTATAGGCTAGAATGTAGGCATTGCTTCATTTCTTACAAAAATAACTCACTGTGAGTTTCTTGAAGGCAGGGAGTTGATTTCATTTTTCCCTGTATGCCCAATATCTCCATGGTGCCTCAACACAAAGTAGGCACTAAAAATGTTGGTTGATAGATACCAATTAATACATTCTTCGAGGAAGGATGGAGACAATGTGAAGATTGAGAAGGTGGGGAATAATTTCTGGAGCTGAACTTTGAATGTGGTGCAGAGATTTACTAGACGTACAGAGAAGGGTGTTATTAGGAGGGAGTGTATACTGAGCAATGTTTCCAAAATAAGTATGCCCCCAGAGTTTGTATGTTGAAGGAAAGCAAGGAAAGCAAGGAAAGCCTTAGTGCCTTTGCAGTATTTTTCTCTCTTGGAATTCTATTTCTTCAGATTTTTTTCCCTACTCTCCTCCCCTTTATTTGTATTACTCCCAGTCATTCTTTAAAACTCAGCCTTCTTCCATAAATAATTGACAAAGAAAAAGGAGATACAGGAAAAACACTTAAAAGACAAATGGGAAGCAATGAATCTTATTGTATCACGATTCAAACAAACTATAAAAAATAAAACAATAGATGACATTCATGAGATACTTGGAGATTTGGATATCAGCTATATAACTGATGATAATTTATTAGTAATATTTTAGATGTGATAATAGTATTGTGGTTATGTTAAAAACAGGCACCATTATCTTTTGGAGCTACACACTGACATATTCACGGATGAAACTTTTTGCCTCAAAATAATACAGGAGAGGGAACAGTGAGTAGGGAGATAGATGAAACAAACAATAAATAAATATCATTTGTTTATATATTGATTGATTATCTTCCTGGAAGATGTTCCTTTTCTATTCCTCCTCACCAACTGGGTCCATCTTGCTATATCTCGAATACTCAGGGCTTGTTTCTGTAACTGTGTTTATCTCATCCTGTTATAATTATCTGTTTATGTGGGTCCCATCACCAGAGGGAGCTCATTAGTAAGGACAGATTTTTATTTGTCCTCCCATCGACTGGCTCAGAGAAGAGGCTCAATCATGTTGAACAGAAGAATGAAAAGATAAGTGAATGAATACAGACCCCCAAGTTCTACATCAGTATGCATAATTTAAACAGTGAGTTCCCCTTGATTTCTCCTGCTTTCACCCAATTCTTATGAAACAAATCTCAGTTCATGTTCTATATACAAAACAGCCTTTGCTCACAACCGAAAGCCACAAACGCAGCAGCTTAATTGAAACTAGATAATTCACACATTTTCATTTAATATTAATAGAATGCCATGTTGTGAGGCCATGTTCTTAATTAGAATAAGATAGCATTGTTCTAAGCCTATTTAGTTGTCATAGCAATAAGGAAAATAATAAAGAAAAACATTTTCCCTTTGTTTAAAAATTCTTTGAATTAAATTCGTATTATCTGAATTTACTTTTTAAATGTAAATTTGCAAAAATTCTGAGGAAACCTTCATGAGCTTCTTTGTTATGGGCTTATGAACAACATTCCGGTCTCTTGCAGATATTTATTTTGTTACAATAAAAATTTCACCTCTAGACACTGTGGAATTGAAAGACTGGAGGGGGTTTGGCCAAGTGACATAGTGTTTTAAAGAGAAGATTTTAATCAAAGCACTTCATAGTAAATTATTATTAGAAGTATTAATTTACTTATATTCCCAATCATTTCCCAAGCAAATTTTTAAGCATATACATGTTATTAATAACAGTAGAAAATAATCTTTCTGTCCCTCAGAGTTCTTAGTTATCTACCTAGGAACAATGCAATGAGATGAATTCATTAAAATACGTATGGCATTCCCTAGAGAACCTACTTCACAAACCAGATGGAATTTGCTGTTCTTTTTTTTTAACAAAATATCTTCATCTATGACAACATGATGAATTTCCTTACATTTTGGAATTTCATGAATTTTGCATGTGAGTGAGGCCAAAGGGATTTGCTTCCTTCTGTGGTACAGATAAAATTCCTGATACTGAATTGCAAACAAGGACTGTGTATACCAAGAACTATCATGGTGCCCAATAGCTATTGAGTCTCCATATCTAGAGCCATCAGTGGTGGGAATTATTTTTATGTTTTTATATCCAGAACCTGGCACAGGACCTGAAAAAATGTAGATGCTTAATAAATGTTTGCTGACCTTTTTTCCTGCTTCTACCTTCTCCTGTGAGCCTTACTGCCTTCCAACACAAGCATTTACTTCATTTGTGACATGCAGAGCAAGCCCAGGAGTGATACAAGCACAGTAACTGGAGAAGGGTTTATGGAGTCTGGCAAGACTATTGAGAAATGCAGAGGTTAATGGGGCTTCTGCTTACCCCTAATCTTCACTGGAACGCCTTAGAATGTTTATGATTCCTAGCTTCAGCCAGATAAACCGGTTGGGTTAGGGAGGTGGAATACTGCAGCCACCAAAGTGTGTATCATTGCCCTAAGAGTTAAGAGACTAAAGAGTTTAAAACATAACTTTAAAATATTATTATTTTTAAAATAATCATCTACATAGAGTTCTTTTCACCATTCGGATCAAAATTTGGTTTTGAACTGTCATTCCCTGTTAAAGCCATAACATCTTCCTTTGACTTGCCCTCATGAGGAACTACATAATTACAAGTATTTCTTTCATTTATTTAGTTTTTTAGAAAGCATGGAAAATATTCATTTATTGTCTACTTTATGTTTAGCATTGTTCTGGGTGCTAGATAATATAGCTTTTCATATTCGTTTGGTATTAATTTTTTTGTTTCTTTATTTTCAAGGTTGGAAAAGTTGTCCCTCTTTGTTTCAGAGCATAAATACACTTATGGGGCCATCAAAATGGGGTTAAAAAAAACAAAAGAACCAATATGAAAAGACTTAAACTTGAAACTCATAAGTCATTATGTTAAGAGTACAAATCATGCTTTGTTTTTTTTTTTTTTTTTTTTTAGACCGAGTCTCACGTGTTGTCCGGGCTAGAGTGCCGTGGTGTCAGCCTAGCTCACAGCAACCTCAGACTCCTGGGCTCAAGTGATCCTCCTGCCTCAGCTTCCCGAGTAGCTGGGACTACAGGCATGTGCCACCATACCCGGCTAATTTTTTCTGTATATTTTTAGTTGTCCAATTTAATTTCTTTCTAATTTTAGTAGAGACCGGGTCTCGCTCTTGCTCAGGCTGGTCTCCAACTCCTGAGCTCAAACAATCCACCCGCCTCGGCCTCCCAGAGAGCTAGGATTACAGGCGTGAGCCACCACGCCCGGCCTCATGCTTTGTTTTTAATTAAGCGGGTCTAAGTTTGAAGGGCCAGGGTATAATTTGATTTATAAATGGGTTGTATTCTTTGGTGAGCCTGAATTGTATATTGCATATCTGTAATGTATGCATACATTGGCATAGAAATGTATGTGCACACAGAAATACATAGATATAGATATAGATATTGATGAAGATAGAGTATACCTTAAAGGAACACAACATCATAGAATGTTTCTTTAAAGATTTTTCAGCTGAAACATTTAGCACCAGTTTGCTGCTATACATGTCCTTGTGAATTGAAAAGTTATCGCAAGAGTATTATTTTGTAGTAAATTAAGAGGAATGAGTAATTTGTGTTTGAGTAAGGAGAGGGGATCCCAGGAGGGGAAGGGCCATGTCTATGTTGCCCACCACTATATTCCCAGGACTTAACACTCCTCCTAACACATAGTAGGCATTTGATGGATGAACAGATCAATTAATGCAAGCTCAGGATTGAAAAAAATATTCTAACACAGCATTTTGACAGGCCAGGAAATTCTTTGGCCAGGAATAAACAAGAAATCTTTACTGTCTAGAGATTTCGTTAAACTCAGAAAACATGTATTGCCTTGTAAGTTTTGCCAGGAGCTAGGGATTTGGTGCTAAGTGAAACGGTCCTTGAGCTTTAGAAACTCACAGTCTAGCAGAAAGACAAGAATATATAGTTTTACTTCTATTTCATTGCAATTTAAATTACAATAACAGGGTATAAGTACAATTATATTAGTGTTAACAAAGTACAAAGATAACCCACAGAAAGGAGTGATTACCTCTACTTAGTGGGGGTAGGAAAAACTTCTCTGAATATCTCTGCAGTGTTTTAAAGAAGCAAGGATATCCCAGGTAGAATGAGCAGCCTATACAAAAGTATGGCAACATGAAATAGCAAGGAGTATTCTGGGACTCATAAATACACTTTTGTTCTAATGCTATAAAATTCATTGTCAGTTCAGAGAAGAGTGATAGGTGAGACTGGAGAGGAAGAATGGAAAATAGATTTTCTAGCCCTACATTTTTGCAAATTGACAATGGGTGTTTCTGTGCATCAGTCTGAAGGCCCTCCAGTCTACCTTGTTTCTATATAAATCTGATCTGGCTTCAATACCCACCACATCTGTGATGCCAGACCTAGCCATTACTGTCCATATAAATCTCTTCTTCGATGGACCTCAGCTTGAGCTCCATCATTCTGGTTTTTGTTGTTGTTGCTGTTGTTTTACTTAATTTCCCCAGAAGATTATAAAGTGACTGACAGGCAGACGCCATGCTTTCTTTCTTCATTTAATTTCTGTGCATGCTTATAAGCAGACCTTAGACCAACTAAAAGAAAGTTAGGTACCTCTGGAGAAAACATCACTAATTTCCCCAGCATGGACCCTAAGAGTTTGAATATCAATAAGCTGGCTAAATGTTTGGATAAACTGCCATTTCAGGTAGTTTATATTCGGGTAACAAGTATTTGCGAAGACCACATGGAAATGCCCCTTTTAAGATATATGCTGGGGACTAGAAAACAAAAGTTCAACCCAAATCTCAGATTGACAGAAACAAAAACAGGGTTGTTTACAAGTGAATGCGAAAATGTATTACCATCATGCCAGCTTTATGTTCACCACCCTCCAGCAATGCAGGTAAGTCTGAATGTCAATCCATAGACAGATGTAATAAGCGTAGGTAGAACGGTGTTTGCATATCACTGTTAAATGGCAATAATTCCACTTCAAAGGGCAAATGAATGAAAAATGCACTTGAAAACTTATTGGATACACTGAGAAAAGGTTACCTAGACTTCACTGTAGACAAAAGACAAATGCTTATTTTAAGAAATTCTTTTTTAAAATCTCCTTTATTCATATTTTTCTGTATTTCATTGTTTTCATTCATGCCTGTGAGCACATGCAACTTTAATTATCAAAAGGCAGATGTGCCTAAGGAAATATAAAAGAATGACCATATTTCCCAGTTTGCCCAGCCCAGTTCCACTGTATATCTGTATTTGGAAGGCCATTGACCAGAGGCAGAGAGAACTGGAATGAGAGTATTATGTTGTTTAAGATCTGATTGAAGAAGGATGAAAGGGACTTCATTCTTCCCCTATATTTAGAGGTTGGGTGAGAACTGGCATAGAAGGCTGAAACCCTGGCTTTGAATTGTGCCCTGTGCACTTACCAGCAGTGGACAAGTCATGGAAACTCTCTTGGGTATCAGTTCTTTTCCGCTCATGGTAGAGTCTTGTGCTCAGTACAAGGGTCGTTTTATTAAATAGTTATAATTAAGCTGTTTCTAGAGGTAATCACTTGGAAAACAAAACCTTATCAAATAAAGATGAGTTAAAAGAAACCACAGATTCCTAGCTTCAGGAGATAAGAACAACAAAGATAGTAACATTATTCAAAAACGAGAGAACTTTTAAGGAGAGGAGAGATTATAAACTTACTTTATGTAACTGCAAAGGGCAAAATTAGGTGATGGGAGAAAATTAAAAGAAAGAGGTTTTGGTACTCTATAAAAAACTTTTTAATAATGAACCTTGCGGTGGCTAGTGCCTATAATCCCAGCTATTTGGGTGGCTGAGGCAGAAGGATCACTTGAGGAGTTCAAGGCTGTAGTGAACTAAGATTGTGCCACTGCACTCCAGCCTGGTGACACAGTGAGACCCCTTGTCTAAAAAAAAACAAAAAAAAACAAAACAAAAACTTTAATAATGAGATCTGTCTAGCAATGGGATAGGCTGATCCAAGAAACAGTGTAGTGAAAGCATGAAGGAGAGAACTTGACATAAATGTCTATAAAAATCATGGGGGAGGCAGTGGGTCAAATTGGGGAAAGGACTGAGAAAAATCCAAGAGGCATGTGTTAGTCCTCCATTTGTCTTCCAACTCCCACGCAGCTGACAGAGAACTCTAATTTCATGTTCCTATGGTAATGCATTCCCCATTTTCTAAAAAACATCCAAAAAACCTCCAAAAGGGCAGTAGAAATTCTTCATTTTCTTTTATGCAAGTTGTCTAATTGTTGACACAAGGCATGTCTGATCTGCCTTTCTTTTGTCTAGGGCACATGATGATTTGAATATTTATTTTATAGTTTAAACCACAAATAAATTTGAAAAGATAAAAGAAAATGGTAAGCTCTATAGTCTTGAAATTCTCTCTCTGATCTTTCTTTCTTTAAGCTTGTTTAACCCCTGAATCACAAGATCTATTTTATCCCGTGGGTCATCTTTGGCAAAAACAAAGCATCCAGGAGATAATCTAATCTGTAGAAAGTATACCTCCTGTTTGTACTCTTCTTTTCTCTAAGCTGTGGTACTGTGCTGTAGGTGACAGCTTCCTTGTTTTACTTCATAATGTAAACCGTCACAACCAGATATTGTACCTTATTCACTCTTATATCCCCATTGCCTAGCACAGTACCTGACATAAGAAGACAACCCATGCATGGTTGGTTGGAGAATGAAGAGCACATCTCTTCTCTCCTAGAACCAACTGTACAGCCTCCCCCACGCACTCCTCCTCACACTCCACTTCTATGTTTACCAGTAGCTCAGCACCCTCTTTCTGGTCCCTTAAGCCTTCTCTCTTCAAGCTGAGCACCAGTCATTTCTTATTTACCCACACTTCATTTTTCAACACTTCTATGTTCTAAAGCATTCCATTTATTTCTTCCTTTTCTGACAATACCTTAAAACTAGCTGATCAATCAAGTACTAAATTCCTATTTATTAAGAACTTGCTATAGCCAAGCACCCTCATGGATACTGAGGAATTTTCAGCCATGCAAAAGACATGGTCTCTGCTCTCAAAGTCTAATTGGGCCTTAAAATGTGTGGATCAGATAAGAAAACTCATTGTGCCTTCCAGGGCTTGATTAAATGCTAAATAAATATTAGTGCTGGCATTATAGGCTTTCAGAAGAGGACTTTTCCAGACTGAGAGACTTGAAATTGTCAGAAAGTACACAAGCTTCAGTTAGCTTTTCAAAGAGATGATGAGTCTACATTACAAGAGAAGTCAGGGACACAGGCATTTTAGGAAGAATGATACACTGTTTAACCTGATGTTTATTTGTTAATTCAACATATATTCATTGAGCGTCTGCTGAGTGTCAAGCACCAAGCTAGAGACTAGTACTGTGAGTTTTCTGAGGTCAAGTGTAGTGCAGTTTTCCCACAT
Source organism: Avahi laniger (assembly GCA_963575035.1). Classification (NCBI taxonomy): domain Eukaryota; kingdom Metazoa; phylum Chordata; class Mammalia; order Primates; family Indriidae; genus Avahi; species Avahi laniger. Next base: position 38,846 of record CAUYSK010012703.1, read on the forward strand.
TTAATTCCAAACTGTCCATGACCTCATTCATTCCTGCAGCTTTAACTACTACCTCCCAGCATGCAAAAGGCACCCAACTCTACCTGTCCACCCCCAGATTCTTCTAGTGAGTCTAATCTTGGCTCTCAAGTGTGATGATTCTGTTCTACCCACTCTGTGCCAGCCATCCGCACTCCCTCTACCCAAAGGCATCAGGCACTGTAAAGCCTACAAAATATAGACACTCGATTCCTTGCAACTACATAACCTCTCTAGGCAGTGCCATTATGAGAATGGAAAACAAGTTTTTAAGTGTTCCTCCACACCACTGCTGCCTGTTTGGGACTAGAGAACCTTGTTGATAATGTGGACCAGCCTGCAGGATGATTGCCCTTACTCAATGTTAAAGATGACAATACCAATTCCATTCACTGAAAATACCCAAACCATGGCCAGATGCTGTGCTAGATTCTTTCTGTCTACTATAGCTCATCCTTACAGTAAGCTCTATAAGAAAGATATCACTACTACCATTATGTAATTGAGAAAACTGAGGTCATAGAAACAGCTTGTCCAAGATTTCAAGTCTCGTACATGGCAGAAGTCACGATGAGATCCCAGATCTATTTGGTTCCAAATGTGATGATCTCACTACTACATTACAACAAAAGTAGGTTAATAGTTTTCAGTGCCTCTGTCTTATCATTTGGAAAGTAGGAACGGACTCTCATCTCTATCTATCTCAGAATTACAAAGCCCTTCACAACTGAGGTTTCTCAAGGAAAACTGACAGCCCTATGCCAGTACCTAGCACGTATTCTTACTATGTTGAGCAATGAGAGAGATCCAGACATTAAGGTTAATGGTATTACCAAACCACAAGTGGTTTATGACCTAAGTGACCCCTGAGTCAGAGCACAAAATCTGCAAATGAATTTCTGGACAAGCAAAACTAGTGAACGTTCATCTGGTTATTCACTCAATTAATATTTTGCAAGCTTCTACTGTATGCCACACACACATTAAGTCTACAAGTGACACTGGAGATACAGGATACATTTTTAACAGAATGTCTTGGCAGGTCTAATACATATTTAATAAACAGTTTGTCTTAGGAATTAATGTACCTTTCCAACTTACTGGGAAGTTTCCAGCTGTAATGGTGCACTGGCAAGAGGAACAGTTGAAACAACAGCTCTTAACTTCTGAGATAAGATTTTGGCAGCAACATGATGTGTTATATCCACCGAGGGAAGTACCTGAATGCAAAAAACAAAAACACTTTGGCATCAGATAGTCGAGGGCTCACCTCTCAGATCTGACATTTAATAGTTGACTGTGCAATCTTAAATTATTTCATTTCTAAGGAACCTTAATTCTATAACTGCAAGGTAGGAATGATAATGCCTTTTGAATGGGTTGCTTACTCACTCAACTGGATAACAAATATTTAGTGAACATTAAATCAGTCAGGAAAACAGACAGCACCTTTGGTGCTTTAAGCAGAAAGGGATGCAATTCAAGGTAATAATGTGCTTACAAAGTGTTGGAAGGGTTGCAGGGATATAGTCATGGGTGAAGGCAGCTGTATAGCCAAATCAGGTAGCTTCAAGAAGCCATTGCCTGAGCCACAGTTTCTTGCAGCCCTGAAGCTGGAGACCAACAGTGGATTGTGGAGTTTGAGGAAACTGGGAGACACTGAAACAGTGGTAAGAGCTGCAAAATGCTGTGCCAGTCTGCCACTGCCATGCCACGTCTCAAAAATTGTGAAAGTAACTCTGGTTGGCAGAATCTAAACTGCAACTCTGTTGACAAGAGATTCTGACAACATATTTCTCAGCTTTCCTGCCCTCGTGATACGGTGGGAAGCCTGAGGGTGGGAGAATTAAGGAATGGTACCGAGGACTAACAGACAATAGCCAGAACAAGCACCTCCTATGTGCCAGGAACTGTTCTGGCATTACAGGGACAAATAGAAGAGACAAAATATTCTCCTCATACGTATGGCTCACATTTAACTGGGGGAGAATAATTGAATTAAGGTATTAATGCATTCAGTAGAGCCAGGCACATAGCAAACTCCTGGAAATAATTGTTTCCTTGTTTTAAGTTCTACACTGTCCCCTAGAGAATATAACACTCTGCCTCTTCCCCATGAGCTTTTGGACAAAGTAGATAATTTCAAGATTAGAGAGAGAAAAGCTGAGGATATGCTTTTGGAGCCAAATAGTGAGGTTTCAATTGATAGTGCTTGCCTCTTGCAGACAGCACATTTTAATCTGTGTTGACTCTGAAAGCCATTTGGACCTGCCTCAAAGCACATATTCTCTCGATAGATAATAACAGACCATCTTTGAAGACATTTATCAGTAGCTGTGCAAATTAACTCATTTCAAGTATATTAAAATACAAATGTCCTGTAGAGATGCAAACATTGCCTCTTCGCAGCAGGCATCAGGACGAGAGATGAACATGTCAGGACATGCATTAATGTTTTCCTTTCCATGAATGATTCATTTACTTTGTCCTGAGGATTTTCTAGTCACCTTCCTATCTGCCTCCAGTAGGAGGTCTCTATGCTTTGTTCTCTGTCTTCAGTGAGAAATGTAGGGTGACAGATGATTCACTTAACCCCCACATTGAGGCAGCTCTGCGGTGCCCTTTGGAGTCCGGGTGGAAGCTGTCCTGAGCACTTGCCCTTGGCCTTATTCCAAGCTATGGTAACAGCAGACATATACAAGCTTTGGAGTCAAACAAGTCTGGCTCCCCTATTAGAGTCATAAGTGGAAAAGTACTTTCTCTTTGTTGCTATTTCCTTACCAAGATTTGGGGATAATAAAATCTAATTTATTGTAGAATTGTAAGAAGTAATGAGATGAACTATGTAAATTATCTGGCTCATAGTAGGTGCTCCACAAACGTGAATTCTTCACCCACTAATAATATGTTGTCTTAAATATTTTCTCCATTGTGGTTTTAAATTTACTTTTTATTTCATCTGAATAATAATACTAATAGTAGATGTTTCCAGGATTTTATATGGGCATCTTATTTAGTCTCCATAGTAACTGAATTGTTATTATGAATAATTATGAATATAACTCTATGAATAGTTACATGAATAATTATATTATTCTCTGTAATATATCTAGAACTTAAGCATTAGAGAGGTTGAATAATTTACCCAAGGTCACTGCACTAATTAGGAGTCACAGGTGGGATTTAAATGCAAATGCTCCTAGCCTAGAACCAGTACATCCTCCGCAGCACAAGATTGTCTCCCACGCCAGACACTAACCTTGTGCAAAGCAGAAGTGGTATGTTTGTTATTTGAATTCTCTGTGTTACCAAGAGCAGAGCAGAGTGCATCATGTAAAGAACATTGTGATTGGAATTTTTAAAACACATCCTTGTGGTAAAATATCAATCTGTAGGGTGGTTGTTCACAAAACTTAGTATAATCTCCAACACTAAGCAGGTGCTTGGTGTTGTGGATCTTGTTGTTGGGGAGTCGTGAGAAGCAGCATATATATATAGGGAGAGATGGGAGGAGAGCAATAGGGAAGGAGGACAAGATAGAAGGTGGGAGGGAAGTCAAATAGTACAATTTTATCACCTTTCCATCTTCCCGTCACTTCTTTCCACCCGCACCCCTCATTTATGTACTCCAATCCTTTCTCTTTCTGTCAGTACTGCCTTGATCATTTTTATGTATGTCACCTTAAATGTCAGTGCATGACTTTATCTGAAGTCACATGAACAGTGTTACCAAGGTGAGATATTATATCAGATGTGCTCCTGATAGAAAACGGCTGTAGGGAACTCTCCTAAAAATTGTTAGTTTAAAGAAATATGGGAGGTTATGTACAAATTATGTGCATAACACCCTTGTGGGTAGTAGCTACTAGTCCCAGATTGAAAGTGGCCACACAGGAATGGAGGTTCAGGGTCATCAGACTTTTCATTGTTTGGGTAGCCACAAATGTGGATGTTGATGTGAAATTTCTCAATTTTTAAATGTTAACCCTTGATTTATATTTCTGAAAACACTGTGAAATCAAAGGAAATATAGTTGTGAGTCACACATGGTCGGCAGGCTATTGATTTTTGACCTCCTCCATAGTATCTTCTGTCACAGAATCTGAATCACGTTGTTATACATTACTGTTTCTGGGTCTTCTCTCCACTGGGCTGAGAGCTTTTAACGGCTAGGTTATGTCTTATTTCTCTAAGACCATTAATTACCATAGTGCCAAGTCATAGTAGGTGCTTTAAAAAAAAAGGGTGGGGAAGCCTATGCTTTTGCAGACTTTGTCTTTTCTTAAAAGTGCGAGCCTTTATTAACCCTCCAGAACAATTTTTTGTGTCTTAGTATTCTCTGCTATACAAAATTTATTTGTAAAGTCCTAATATGAGTCATCATAAGTCACAATAGTTATAAATAATATTTACATAAATATTTTAATTTGGAAACTTGACAGCTAGTACTTTGAGCTGTCAAAGCTAGTACTTATGATCTCCCTGATGTAAGAAAAATAAACAAAACTTAGTATCATGTTTCTTTGTCCTGTTTTCAGATTTGGTTTATTTGGAAACTGCAGAGGATAAGGATAACGTTTATAGGCTTTAAAGACAGATGTGGATTTAAATTCTGCCACTGCCATTTGTCAGCCATGGGGACTTGGACAAGTGATTTCACTTTTTGGGGCCCCAGTTTATTCATCTATATAATGAGAATAATAATACCTACATCATAAGATAGTTGTAATGATTACACTGAGTAATGTATTAATACATGTGACCTTGTACACAATAAAAATTAAATAAATGCTAATATTTTATAGCAAAAAAAGCAACTCAATTTCTCTCAGTTCTTTGACTCATTAAAGCCTGTATGCACATAGGAAGTAGGGCTACATATTTGGTTTTTAGAGGCAGAAATAAAAATTATTTAATACATACAGAGAAACAGGAAGCCTTTCCATATTTTGAGAATTATATAGACCAAAATTACAAAAATGACATGAAATATGTAAGCGTAAGGGTCTTGGTATTTATTATCTTTAATATTAGACCTTTAATGCAAATTTCAAGATCTAATTCCCAGTCATGTTTTTGAATTGGAAAACTGGGCATTTCCTAGTGCCTTCCTAGATGAGGAATAGGTTTTGGGAGGTACATATTTTGTCTTTACCTGCTGAGATGTCTGAAGGACACCCATGAAGGAGAAGTATAGTAGAGTTAGATAAATTAAAGATGTGAAGAGAGATACTAGGTGAAGATGGTAATTGATTACAGAAGAAGGGCATGCTCAGGGAAGACTATATAGAGTAAGGAGAGAAGAGAGTAATAGAAGACCAATTAGCACTTGGAAAACTCTTCCTGGTGGCCTGGAATTACAGAAATTTTCTGGCTCTGCTTGAGCAGACATTCCAATCTGGGACAGAATTTCCAATGTAGGATTCAGGAAATAATAAACAGTCTGACATTGAGATAGGTACTCTGAGGGCCACAAAGGAAAAGGGATGACATGATCCCTTAAACAATTTATAATCAAATGGACTGCATATTAGAAAGCAATTACATAACAGTATAACTTATTATAAGATCAATACAGTATAATACAATACAGTTTAGTATGGGATCACATATACAGGCGGCAGGCTATGGGAATTCAGGAAGGGAATGGTGGATTAAAGGCCAGGATCTGGAGCCAAATTGTCTACTAGCAAATCCCAGATCAGCTGCTTACTTAGCCTTTCTGCTCCCATTTCCTCATTTGTAACATGAGGGTAATTCCTACTCCACAGGGTTATTATGTATAAAGAGAGAGAGTTAGGCCCTATTGGCATGCCAAACTAGATGAGTAAGATTGTGAGATGTATCCAAACCTATTAGCCTGCCAGGCAAGCAGCCTTATAGCACCTGGGGAAATAATCACCTGGATAAAAGATTCAGGAGTAAGGTAAAGAAGGGTAAAGGAATAAGCCAAAGGAAGTAAGATATGATTGTATACTTTATGTCTGGGCAGAGAGGTTATTTAAACTCCTACAGACCCTCTAGTTTGGGTGTGGACCAAGGATAGACAAGGAGTAGGGGCTACGGGTGTGCTCTTTCCCTCTCTCTCATTAATTAATCCCCATGTGCCTCAGTTTCTTCATCTGTAAAATGGGATAATATTACCTACTTCATAGATTTGTTAAAATTAAATGAATTAAAACATATAAAGCTCTTAGAACGTTGTATGACATGAGTAAATGCTTAAAGCATATTGGCTATTACGTGACTATTATCCAACAATCATTGTTGTATTCCTCATGTATATCATGAACTGTGACAGGCACAGAGATATGGAAGTGTAGAACATTATGGACAGCCAAGACATTATAGGATAGTAAGTGAGAGTGCAGAATCTCACAGAAGGACCTGGTTTCAAATCTGGGATCCATCATTTAGTTTCTACCTATGTAACCTAGAATTTACTTCTGTAAACTGGGTGATGCTAACACCTACTCCAGGTTTGTTGGCAACATAAATGAAATAAATTGCTATACATGGCATTCTGTATAGCTCCTGTCACATTGTAAATGCTTGGTACTAGAAAGATAGAAGAAAATATTAGAGAGGTGGTAAAACTTTAAGGTGCTTAAAATGTGGAAAGGTGAGGAATATATGCAATTCCAGGGCTTTCCAAGGGAGAAGATATTTTTCCAAGTCTTTTGTTATATTTGTTAAGCAATGCTCTCAAGAAGTAGAGCAAATTGTGAGTAGAAAGGTGGGTCATGCTGGGCAAAGGTGAGTTTTAGTAAGCTAAAAGCATCTATTGTTTCAAACAAGAAATGCATTGCAAATCATTTAGCTTACCAAAAAAAAAAAGGTCAAATGGTGTCAGTTACAATTGCATAATATACTTTGGCCACTAAGAATAGCTATGTTTATTATCATTATCATTCTGTGAAGCTCAGAACAGATTTAACCTTTGATCTCTTTGCTGACAGTTGGATATAATTACATAATTATGGTTGATTGGACTGATCATTTTTGGCAAGAATTTTTTTTCCTCTCTCATGTATCTGCAAGAAATTTAGATTATCACAGTAAAGCCGCATTTTTCAGAAATAATAAAGTCTGTGTGTATTTATTCCCATCCTTCTTAAGAAAACAGGAACTATAGAAATATAATTTTTCAAAAGCCCTATAGATATAGGAAATGTCCAGATTAAAATCTGTTGGGAATTCACTATCAACGAATAAGAATAGGAAATACTATGGGGCTAGAATACAATTAAAAGATAGTATAGATGTTATAGAAATAGCTCACATTTTGGAGCACTCCCCGCTAAGTGTTCTCCAGAACTCAGAACTGGTATGTCTGTAACCATGTAGTCTAGGCTGGTATGGCTCTTATCCTTATTTCGCAGAGGTTAAGTAACTTACTCGGTGTCACACAGCAGAGCCACATCTTCCTTCCTCCGCAGCCATGTTTTCTTCGGTATGGGTATCCATGAAATAAATCTGAGTTTATTTTCCATAGGATACTATCAATGTTCTCTTGGTCCAAATGTCTTTGGTAGCCAGAAGATTGTAAGAATAGACTATATATTTAAAAAGCATGACATATTGATAAACAATGGTGTAACCAAGGCAAAGTTTACTGATCAGATTTACCAAGTGAGTAAATGACTGATAAACCATAGGTAGACTTTTGGTTTACCATGGTGTGAGTTTGGGGAAAATGTTAGTGACAGAGCTGAGATTAAAACCAAGGTTTCTTTGCTTGTAGGTTAACTATCAACTAATAAATATCAATCAGCCTTTCATCTAAATAGCATTAAGTTCCTCACTCATGTGATTTTTGACTTTACCCCTAGCAATGGAGTTAGTGAGCCAGGGAAATCAATTTAAGCCATCCAATTGACTCACCATGCCAGACACTATGTATGTTTAATATATTTTCACTGGAGTTGTAACAGCAGGGAATCACAGACAGAATGAGATAAATCCTAGTCTGTGTGTGGGAACACTGGTGAAAGAGCAACTCTTATTGACTGAGGATTCATGGAATTTTGACTCAAAGAGATAGCATTTGCACTGGGTCTGGGAGGATGAGTAGGCTTTCAGGAGGCCCTAATAGAGATAACAGGAACCTCGTAGAGAGAAGACCTAAGGTGTGAAAATCTGTAACTATTGGAGGTTCTTCCTCGGGGAGTAGGGGGCCAAGAGGTGAAAGGGAAGATGTTGGCTTCTATGTCAGTGAGTGCAAAGCAGTTTGGGGTTGACAACCTAAGCATCATTATCCAATGTTGATGCTGTGTACATGTGGCATTAGTTTCACATATCAGCATTTTAATTCACTGGTGATGTCTAAAGTACAACAAAACATAGTTTAACAGACTGCATTGGGATCTTGAATTCCATTGGGAAGTAGAGGAAGAGAGAGGGAATGGCTTTTCTTGAAAAACAAATTAGTAATATACTTGAAGAAATGTGAAGATGAATACATTTCCACTGTGGAAAGAATTCTGACCTGTAGTATAACAAGTGCCCTATGTCCTTCCTTCACTCATTTTTCCTTCCCTCCCCTTTCCTTAGGTGTTCTGCTGGGGAAGAAAAGTAGGCAGAGGAGTGAACATCAGGCTCAGGGAGAGGAGTTCTGAGTGCTACCTGGCTTCCTGTCCCATCTACAGAGGCTAATAAGGCTGGAGGGGAGATCTGATCAGGACCCACTCCCGAGGAAATGATGGATAGAAAGTCCCTGAGGCTCTAAGAGAGTCCTTGTTATAATGCAAGGCCTCGCATTATAGTACCCTATAGTCACTTTCATTTAAGCAGACTGACATTTTGGGGGAAGTAATATTTCATTGGAATGGGATTTTGCTGGAAATGGATTCAGTGATGACTCTTAATGAGTGTCACCCTGCTGACTGTTCAGTGTTGTGTTCTACATGCCATCTGTTAACATTTCTGAGTTCCCTGCACAACCAGCAATTGCTGCAAGATGTTCCCTGACCTGTGTAGTCTCAGACATATCATGGCCAGATGAGCCAGGAGCTGACCAGGGTACCTTTGTGGCACAGTCTCTCCTAGAAGGCTCAAGTTGCTTCTGTGGAATTCCTATAACACTGTTTAAGCATTTTTGAGGAGATGCCAGGACTTTTATTAGCACAGCTTCTTCGGAGCACTGTGATGCCAACAGCTCACTGCTGGAACAGTAAAACAGTACGTGATAGGAATTTAGGAAAAAAAATGTATTGGGACAATGGACTAGATCCTTTTGGATTTGAATTTAGGGAAAGAAGTTCTGGCAATAGAATGGGAGAGAGGTGGTAGGCCCGAGTATATGAGTGTGGGAAGCTATTTCATGCTCTTAAATGGCCTAAACACTCTAGATTAAATTTTCCCATTTCTTTGAAGGAATTGAACGTAAATGATAAAATCAAATCTCTTAAAACTTTCCTGAGAATTTATGCTATTGCTTCTTCTAAATTCACATAAGCATGTACACATACAAATAAATTCCCAGGATTACAGAGCAATTGCTGCTGAGGTCTGAGCAAGGAATAGGATTCATCTATCTGCTCCCAAAGCATGTCCCAGCTACCCCAATATAAGCATTCTGACACGGGCTATTCCTGAACTCTAGCTTTTTCTCAACAGAAAATGCTGCATATATTATGGTAAAGCCAATAATAGTGCCTACCCTATAATGCTCATGATCTCCATGGTGATTCCAATGGATATTTTTTGAAAAGCTGAATAGGATACTTCCATGTTCATGTTTATTGTCTTCCATCTTTTTCTTCTTATATTCTTTCCTTCATTTATTCAAAAAACATTCATCTGTTTATCTAGGGCTGCTTATGTGCTAAGCACTGAACTAGATGCTAAGGTTATGTTTTAAAATTGTCATGTCTTAGTTTTTGGTAGCAAGGGACAAAGAAGTCACCCATTACAATACAGCTAGGGGATAAATGCTGAGATGGAGTGAACTGGATGGATATGTAAGAGCACAAAGGATATCTCATTTATTAAGTATCTACTTCGTGCCAGGCCATTAGATATAAAGACAACCATTCATCCTCACATGGACTGAAATCTTACAACAGCCTGCTACAGAATGTCTGTACAGTTGTTTGTGGTAGTTGTTCCCTTGTTCTGGGCCTGGACCGGTCCCCAAGCCATCTCACCCATGCCCACATCTGCAGATGCTTACAAGAAGACCATACAAACCAAATTCTGGGACCAAGGTCTTATCTTCCCATGAATGTATTAATTAGCTACTAGCACACATAAAACTCATTAGAAATATCCTAAGAAAATGCTTCCATAAGTTAAATAAAATTATTTATTTCAATTTCTGCAGACATTTTTAAGTTATCCATACAAGACTCTGTGCTGGGGCATTAGATGTTAGAACAATAGAGAAGATTTGTCTCCTATCCTTTTGGAATGTGTCTTTCCAGGGGAAAGAGTACATACATATCATCATCAAAATACAAAACAGGGCATGGGTGTCATAACAGAGTGCTTTGTGAGTGTGCAGCAAATGAAGTGGCTTCATTGGGATCAGAGGACTCAGGAAATATTTAGAGGAGGAAGTATTAAGTGTTCTGAGTCAGGAAGATTGGTTAGAATATCAAGAGAGAAGAAACATCGTTCTAACGGGAAGAAAAAATAGAATTAAAAGAAATATAAAAAGCACAAAGGATGCTCTGAAAACACTTGATACACTTGAAATGTTGTAAGGAAAGATTATGAGTAGGAGTTAAGAAAGGGAGGCTGAGGGCAGATCATAGAAGTCTGAAATGCCAGGCTATTCTCTGATATTATAATTCTAGTCTAGCTCCATGACGGAGTCCAACATGGCCGTTTAACTTGGAAGCACATATTTCTGTCTCATATGGGGGCAAAGAACCATGTTGGGTGAGAGGGGGCAATAGGATGGAAAAAAACATCATTACTGCTTTAGGAACTCCTGGTCTGGTGGGCAGCCAGTCTTATCCACAGAATAGTATAAATTCAACATTTTTAAATTTAATATTCACCAATTTAAAAAATATCTCAACCTCTACCTCTCAGTGTGGTTTATTTTTGTACTTCTTGGATATGCATAGTCACTTTCATCAACACATAAAAATATATTTATTTGTGAAAATGACCCCCGAGGAATTCTTCCTGTGGTGGAAATGAAGAGAGATGACCAATATTTCACTGGATTTTATGCATGCATGTGACATGTATAGTGATAGCCATAAATCTAGGAATTCTCGGGGGCCCAAGGTGTAGCACGCATGGATTTACGGAAAAAATAAATTTAATTCAGGACCAAGAAAGATGCATAAAAACAGTAACATACATGGAAAAGAAATTCTTGCTGATTAAGAGAATTAGGTATGGATTTGAGGAGCAGGAAGGAGGGGTTGTTGCTGACATTTGAAATATGGTCCATTTGTGAATTGTGTCTTCCATCTCTAGAGAACACAAGAGCAAGGGAGATTCACTGCAAATCTGCTGTTGTCAGCCCCATGTCAGGTTTCTTCAATTTGTAGTTGTTATATTTGGATGTGATGTAGCCCACAGAGGGCATTAAATCACTGTGGTAATTGGGCCTGTGATAACAAAATCATTTTCTTCTCTTTGCTCTTCTATGCCATGAATTCAATTTTCTAACAGGGCCAAATGTGATTGGGCTAACACAGGCTGAGTTTGTATGTGTAGATTTCAGATGGTTTGTTTCTTGCTTTCTGCAGAGGTACTAATATCCCATAATATTTCACTAGGTCTTCCTCTAGCTAGAAGACATATCCTTAGTTGGCCAATATTACCTTGGTAGCTCTGAGCCAGGTGGGTAGCAAATCCCTAACATGATCTAATGCTTTAAGTATGTTTTGGAAACAGCATTTTCGTATCTCTCTATTAGATAGATGATCTTTACTTAGAACCAAACAGCATTATAAATTAGACTTTCTGGGACATTCTCTTTCTGGTTAGTAATTTAATTAGAATAAATTGAATGTACTGGATGTTTTCTTCTTCCTTTTCCTCTTTTTATTCTTCTCTTCCTCCTCCAACTCCTCATCTTCCTTCTTCTTCATCATTGTCGCATCATCAGATGTTGATAACATAGCAACTCTATGAAAGGGTTACACTAAACACTAAGTTGTCCTAAATTAGCTTAGAAGGCCCTGCCAAACCCTGAGTACAAAAAAGGCATGGGCAATTTGGTTGCAAACTAATTTTCAATTTGTTATAAAAAGAATGGGCATTTTCTGGGCCCCTACTTTGTGTAGGTCCTTTACATCTGTCATCTTATTTATCCTCACAAGAGTCTCATATTAGTAATTGTAGTTGGCATATTTCCAGCTCAGACAGATAAAATCATTTGCCCCTGGTCACCCTGACAGTAAGTATTTGGAGTATTCCTTCTGAGATTTTTTTACCCTCAAACTTACTCAATTCAGTTGAAATTTATTGAACACCTATTATGTACTAGGTACTTGTAATAAGAGCTGAGTATGCACAGTTAAATAAGACAATGCTTTCCTCCATGGGATTTTAGGCTAACAGGGGAAACAGGTAAAATAAACACAAAAAACTGACTGTTATAAATGCAACAATGAATATATGTGTGAAGTATCAATAAGATAAAGAAGGGGATGATTACTTTTATTTAAAAGAACACGATCAGAAAAGACTTACTATTAAAGGGGACATAGAACTTGAATTTTAAAGAAAGAGAAGCATGCCATTCAGATATGGATAAAGGATGCATGTTGCAGACAGGCCATTTACCTGTTCAATGGAACAGAAGTGTGAAGAATTGAGTGTGTTTGAAGTAATTTTAAGCAATAAATACAAATCGCAGCAAAACTCTTGGGGATTCAAATACGTCTAAGCCAGCTCTACAGGTTTCAGTTTAGTGTGGAAAACATGAGTCATACATAAGTAACCGTAACACAGGGTCTGATGTGATAACTCTTGAAGAAGTAATATATACACTAAGTGCTATAGACCAGCAGTCCCCAACCTTTCTGACACCAGAGACTGGGTTCATGGAAGACAGTTTTTCCACAGATGGGCTGTGGGGGGATCCGAGCAGGAGGGGTTGGTGGTCACCATCTTGGCTCCAACTCACATCATTCAGATCATCAGGTGTTGCATTCTCATGAGGAGCATGCAGCCTAGATCCCTCATATGCACAGTTTGCAGTGGGGTTCACACTCCTATGACGGTCTGATGCTGCCACAGATCTGGGGAGCGGGCATGGCGGTGATCCGAGTGACGGGGAGCAGCTGTGGGTGCAGGTGGGGCTTTGCTCGCTGGCCCCGTTTGCCTCCTGCTGTGCAACCAGTTGCCGAACAGTGCTGGTGCCTGACCCATGCTGGTGCGGGCGTGCAGCCTGGGGGTTGGGGACCGCAGCTATAGACATTTGGAGGTAGGAGAGATGGCTTTTGTTTGTGGTGACTAAAGAAGGCATGAAAGAAGAGATAGCATCTAAGCTGAACCTGGAAGGCAAAGTGGAACTGGAAGACAGGCATTCCAGGGACATGGTCTCTATATTCCAACAACTCTAGATTCAATTTTTATCTGTTCTCTATCAGCTATTCTCGTTAGGCCTCGGATTCTTCAGCTGTAAAATTGGAATAATGACATCTACCTCAGGGGGCAGTAATAAGAATTAAATGCATAGTGACCGATGGCACATCTCTTGTCCTTTTACAACTCCTTGATGCGTGTCAGTGGTTGCCATTCCAATCTCCATCCCTTTTCTGATGCTATCTTCCTCTTCACTCCCTAACTCACCTGCACCTGAGATCACAGCTGAGGGAGTTTGTGAATGGTCACATTACCTTTTGAGAGGATCTTGCATTTCTTCTAAGTTAGTTTTTAGTTTGATGTATTATTGCAGGAGAGTGGATTGATAATTATCGGCAGATATATAAAGAAATTTACCAAGTAATGTTTTTGCCTAAAAATATATAAATCAGTTTTGCTGGTTGAGTTCCTAGGAAAGCAGACTCAGAAGGAGATTGGCAGATGGAAAATTTACTGGGGAGTGATTTGGAATCAAAACCCAGAGAAAGGGAGTAGGATTATGCAGAAGGAAAATTTGGGTGCTAACTGCAATCCCAACAAAGACTTCTAAATGATTGGTCCTTTAGGGTTGTCCTGAGTGGTATGAAGAGGCTGGGCCTTTATACCTTTTTATTAACCAGTCATTATATGCAGGGTGCCTCAGGAAGGAGTAGTGATTTGGGATGATGCAGCTGTCTTCATCCAAAAGGGCGGCTGGGTAATAAGGCCTTCAGTCTTGAAGGGGCATCTGACACACTGCGATATCTGAGGCAAAGAAATTTTACAGATTTCCCTAAAGGATAATTTTATGGCAAGCAGGAAATTATGTGTGGATTTTGCTAATAGCCTAGATGTGGAATTTTTAAGCAACAGGGATCTGTTCATATTCGGGGCATTATATTAGTTTTCTATTGCTACTGTAACAAATTACCACATATGTGATGGCTTAAAACAACACAAATTTATTCCCTTACACTTCTGGAGGCCAGAAATCTGAAATCTGTTGCAGTGGGCTAAAGTCAAGGTGTCCACAAGGCTACTTCCCCCTGAAGACTCCACAGGAAAGCCATTACCCTGCCTTTTCTAGCTTCTGGAGGCCACCTACTCTCCTTGGCTTGCGACCCTTCCTCACATCACTCCAATCTCTCGCTTTCACTGTCTTACCTCCTACTTCCTCCAGTCTTCTTCTACCTCTTATATAGACCCGTATGATTATATTTAGGACCCACTCATTAATCCAGGATAATCTCCCCATCTTGAAATCTGTAACTTAATCACATCTTCAAAGTCCCCTTTGTCATATAAAATAACATTCACAAGTTCTGGGAGTTAAGATACAGACATCCAAAACACAAAAAAACAAAACAAAACAAAACAAAACAAAAACAAACAAACAAAAAGATACACATATCCTTGAGGGGCTTTATTTAGCGTATGTGAGGCATTATAGTCGAAACTTCTTGCACTGGCTCTATCTATTGGGTACATTTATCTGGTGGTTGTTAGAATCCGGTGCTGATTTATTCTGGTCCCGGTCTGTCTCCCAAACTATGTCAAGATCACTGGGAGCAAATAATTTATTCTCCAGCAAATCCCTAATTTGTATGAGTAAAGTCAGAAAACTTTCCCTTTCTGTTCTGTTAAAAGGAAGCCATAGCAATAGCAACATAAGAAACCTATGCTGATGAAGACTTGAAAATTAAGAAAAAAATCTGTAGAAATCATGGAAGAAAAACATACATTCTTGAAATGCCACCTGAAACAGAGAGGGGAAAGAAATATCCTTGCTCCTCCCTTCTTCCTGCCCTCCAAGCTCCTGTCAGTGCCTCCCGTTGGCTGAATCAAGCCAGAAGTTGTTTTTCTAGGGAGACTAGGAAATGTGATTTGCATGAAGTCAGCCCTTGTGATATGAAACAGAAGTGTGGGAATTGGATA
Source organism: Avahi laniger (assembly GCA_963575035.1). NCBI lineage: Eukaryota > Metazoa > Chordata > Mammalia > Primates > Indriidae > Avahi > Avahi laniger. The sequence continues at coordinate 54,335 of CAUYSK010012703.1, forward strand.
TGAGAGAAAATGATAAACATACAAACTGAATCTTAGGAAAACCAGCCTCAAGTTTTTGCTAAGTTTGTCCTCATTATTACTGCCTCATCCCTTCAATTTTGCCCAAATATCCAGATATTCTTTTGCATAAAAAGAATTTCCTCACTCCATTGGTTCCTTACACCCTGCGTCATTAATGAACGGCATTATCTACAGTACATGATTTCAAGATCGAGTTCCTGATCATGCCTTGGAATTTGTTTGCCATCTTCCTTCCAGCACATGGAGGGAATAAGAGCTGAGAGAAGCTGGGGGCTGGTGAGACATACTACATCCACCAGTGATTGTGCCTGATAGCAGAACTAGAAAATAGAAAGCCCAGCAGGAAAAATCCCTTGCTTCACAGTGGATCTTGGTCAAATGCTAAATATCCTGAGTATATTTTAAAATGTTTTACCGCAGATTTTATGCTTAGAGGCTAATGCTTTAAACTCCCCACTCAGTCCTACTTCTGTTGAGCCCCTCAGTATCGAGCCTGGCCTTTAATCCAAGGTTTTACCAGGCCCATGAGACCTCCTAATTGGATTGCAATTTCCCAGTAATCTTCAGCAGCATACTGAGTTCAATTCATTATAGCCCTGAATGGAGATGCAAATGAAATAGAGCTCCCCATCTCTGGCCTTGAGAAGCTGCTAGCTGCTCCTTTTTTTTTTTTTTTTTGAGACAGGGTCTTACTCTGTCACCTGGGCTAGAGTGTAGTGGCATCATCACAGCTCACTGCAACCTCAAACTCTTGGGCTCAAGCGATGCTCCTCCCTCAGCCTTCTGAGTAGCTGGGACTACAGGCACATGCCACCATACCTGGGTAATTTTTTCTATTTTTAGTAGAGACATGATCTTACTCTTGCTCAGGCTGGTGTTGAACTCCTGACCTCAAGCAATCCTCCCACCTCAGCTTCCCAGAGTGCTAGGATTACAGGCGTGAGCCACTGCGCCTGGCCTTCTTTTTCTTTCTTTCTTTTTTTTTTTTTAACAATTTTTAAAGCCATAAAGGAAGTTTCAGAGAAATGTACAGAGAGCTCCTGTGTATCTTCCACCCTGCCTTCCCCCACTGTTGACATTGTGCATAACTATGGTACAATATTGAAACCAGAAAATTGCTGCATCCACGGAAAAGTAGCTTCATTTCTTAAATTTAAGAGAACTCCTCAGGACTGGGGCTGGTGGTGATTGGCAGTAGTAGTAATAATAATAATAATCCCATATATTCACACAGTGCTTTTGTACTTTTTAAAGCTCTTTTATCCCTTCCCAGTAGTGCACAGATTCTCTTAGCAAGCTTCACATTCAGCCAAAGGTTGCTGACACCTCAGTTTTACTTGGTAATTCAAAAGCCAAAGAGTATATCATAGGGGGCTGCTTTCCATTTTCTCATGGAAGGACACTGATATCAAGATATCCTATCCAAAGGTGATTTAGTCCCCTTTGTCCTGCATTTTCTATTGATTGAGAGAAATTTTTCCTCCTCAAAGGCAGAAGTAGTAAAAGGCTTTGCCTCTGTATAGCTGCTCCCTTGGCTTTCGTATGCCTTCTGTCACCCCTACACCTAGTCGTCGTCTTTGCCTACTCAGTGCTTCCTCATCCTATAAGACTGTGTCTAGGTGTTACCTCCTCTTGAGCACCATCCTCTTTGTACTTCCCCTCAAACTGGGTTGGTTCCTCTCCTCTGTGCTGTCTGTATTCACACAGCTCCTTGTTTATGCCTCAATAAACATTTTTATTTTCTATTTTCTTTCCTGTGTCTCCTAATAACGGGTGTTCTTTGAAGGCAGGGATTAGATTATTTAAACCTTAATTTCTATCCCCAGCACATTTTTAAAATAGATGAATAGATGGATTCATGGATAATTCTATGTCAATCTGGAAAGGTAAGAAACCCTTAATAAAAACTGAATGAAAGGTATGAAAATAAATGAATCCTAGCTTGTCTTCTCTTGAAGTCTTCTGTACTTTTTACAGATGTTGCAAGGTTTGGGGATACTGAACATGTGATGATAACAGCTGGGGTCCATATGATCTTAATAAGATAGACTAATGACAAGGAAGTACCAAGATTAAATTTAATAAATATAAATTTTGAATTTGTTAGATGTGGCAGTTTGAATACCTGCATTTATTTCTGGTCCCTTCCAAAAAGCCATCAAAGTAACCATTCAAGAATTCAAACAGGTGAAAATCTAAGGTCAAAAATTAAGTGGGTCAAGACAACACATGTAAGAGATAGGAACAAGACTTTGGAAGATGGAATGCTGATGGATGAGTGCAAAGTCACATAGCAGAGCTGAGAAAGCAGAAACCCAAGTGCCTGCAGGGATATGAAGCTAATGAGAAGTACAAAATCCCGAAAGGACTCTGGTATTAAAGGCCTCAGGTATCTAAAAGCATGGATGTGGGGAAGGTTGGCAAGAAGTCTTACAAGGAACAACTGGCATCTCAGATTCCCTTTTCGACCCCCCAACCATTCCCAGCCCAGAAAATGAATGTTTCCGCTTTGGAAAGGTTGGACCAGAGAGTCTCTGAACTTGGGCATCAGACATGGATCACGGGGGAGGTAAAACACTGCACGGAAAACAGAGACATTAAGGAAGGTATTTAGTGAATGATGAGACATCCCCCCACCCACCCCCTGCCTCATCTAAGCCACTTCGCTTCCATTCCTTCACTCCCGGAGCTCAGAAACTAAGGTTTTAACCTGAAAGAAATGATAGTAGAAAATTTTGGGGAAACTGACCTGGCCTGAGCATAGAATCTTACAGGTCCTGATATTGGGTATCTCCAAAATGAACATGTGCCCAGCTTACCACTAGTCCACAATCCCTGCCTAGGCATGCAAAGCTTCAAATCAGCATTTTAGTGCCCCATTCTTAGTTTGGACTTACAAGCAAGGATCACCAGATACCTGAGGACATCCTTAAAGCAAAAAACAGAATCCTAAAGAATCCAGAGAATCCAGAGATAATGCAGGGAATGGAGGGAAGCTTCAAAATACTTCTAATTAACATACTTAAAGGGATGAAACATCCATGAATTGAGAACATGAGATGTTAAAAAGAAACTTTTAGAGAAGAAAGAGCTTTTGGACATTTACATGTATTAGATCATACTTGTTGCATCCTGTTCAGTTCTGTGAAGACCTTCATCATAAAAGGGGCATTGAGAAAGTAGAAGATGCCCCGAAGAAGTCAGAACTTGGGTTTATTCATGCATGCACACATATGTGCACATGGCAGATGTTCATCATGTGCCTCCATGAGCCAACCAGAGACAGTTCTGGGAATGAAGGAGCCAGAAATGAGTAAGATGAGGCTGAGCCATCAGGAGCTGGGGTTAGATGGAGACAGATAGTGCAAAATAAAGGACAGTGGTGAGTGGTGGAAGAGGAGAGGAGAGACTAGCAAAAGCATCTACACAGGGTCCTAAGGGGAGCAGGAGAAGAATATGAAGATGGGAGGTGTTTTTTTGATAGGCAAGAAGACCAGGGAAAATGTGAGCTTTTCTTCCTTCCTCCCTCCCTCCCTCTCTCCTTCCCTTCTTCTCTTCCTTGCTTCTTTCCTTCCAGATATCTGCAGGGCTATTAAATAGGGGGAGAGAATTTACTCCACGTAGATAAAACAAACAAACAAAAAGAGAAATAAAAAAGATTCAGATAATGACTCCAAATGGGAAATAAACTAAGCAGTTTAGGCAAGGAATATTAAATTCCTATTCAAAACTGAGTTTTATCTGAAAGGTGTTCTTTTGAATCTGTGTCCTGATGAATCCGAACTGGGCAAAACACAGACCTGCTGTTTCTGCTATGGTTCTCCATTAAACAGAGCAGGCTTCGTGTGTTTTTGTAAATCCGTTAATTTATTCTGAAATAGGGCAAACATAACTAGATTGTATTAAAGAGGGTAGTTTCTTGGATTGATTTATAGAAACCAGCTCTGTTTTGGTTAAAATAAATAAGAAAATTGTTGAAGTGCATTGTTGATTCCTGGCTCTTGGATTGTAAACACAAATACCATTTCCAAGAAAGTCCCACAAATATTTTCCGGGCTCAGACTAAAGGAGACAGAGAATAAATTTGCCAGCAAATAACAATTGAAAGAACTTACCGTACGACTGTGCTAAAACAACCCCAGAATTGAGATTCAGTCATCCTGCATCTTCCAAATTTTTAGGCTTTCATTGTGCAAAAGGGAAATAATTGAAATAATTGACACCAGGCTCTGAGTCAGCTTTGTGATCCTCACCCTCATGGTTCAGATTGGAGTCTAATTATAGGAGCTACTCCTACACCTCCAGAGGCAGCATGCTTGGGATTTCTACTTAAATCATTAATCAAGAGGAAAGATAAATTTTCCTGTTTCAGTTCTACAGGGATCAATTTTCTCCTAGAATATTTTCATTTATAAATAAATTCAATTTATAAATTTCATTTATAAATAAAATCTATAAATAAAATTCACTTTTTAATAATGATTTATTTTATTATTTCCTGATTTTTCCATGAGTCTGGAGCATAGAATGATCAGATCAATATGTGTTTCACACAACCCTGTCTAACTGTTGTTGCAGCACAACCCTCATCTATAACTATTCCTTAGGCCCAGGAAAGTCTGGTTTATAAATTGGTTTATAAATTTGTTACAGATCTGTCTTCCCATTCTCCCTGTCACTGGAATTCAGAAAACCTGGCACAAGAACCCTGGGCCATAATGATGTCCCCTTAAACTCAATGTGTCCTATTAAACTCAATTTGTTCCCCTCAATGACAATTTTTTTCTATTCTCAAACAGTTGCCCAAGCCAGAAACCTGAGGGAACCTTGGGCACTTCTGCCACGTTGAATTAATCAATAAAGCCTCTTATTTACACCTACCAATGTCTGTCCTCTTTTCTTCATTGCCATCATCCTTGTCATTTCTCACCCAACCATGAAAGTGACACCTAAATTGCCTTCAGGTTTTCTATCCACTGTCCAGTCTTTCCATCACAACACTGGTAGCTAAATGGCAAATATCACATATCCCTTAAAAGACACTCAATGGTTCTGTAATATCTTTCTGTTTTAGAGTTCAGCTTTCTTAGCAAATGGTACTGTGCAGAGGACAGTAGAGGGTTATGTTTTGTCCTTACATAAATGACAATTCCAATTTCATGTACACCCAGGGAGTTCTTCACTTTCTCATAGATCTGTTGCCAAAGATCGGGGGAATAGTTTTATAGAAAAAAATTACTGAAATAAGCAAAAGAATTTTTTTTTTCTGAGTCATGGAAATAGCTAAACTGAGCCTGAAATTGGCACCATAAATTGTGCTGAAGAATTTCTATTCAGCTCCTGTTCGTGAGTTTGGGGGATGGGGTAAGTTCCCGTTATGTGATTTCTCTGGTTGCATACCATAAAATACTTGTACTATTAAGATGATAAATAGGAACACATTCAGTATCTCAAGGAGTAAAAGGTACTCTTAGGCTTGAAGAAGAATCTAGCTAGGTGATTTTAAGATTCAAAAATTGATAATTACGTTGAGAAAGAAGTTAAGGGTAATTAATTCTCTCATTCCATATCTCTGGTGATTTTTCCTTTCACTTTGAAAATTGAAAATTATTTTAGTGGGAGAGCCATAGAGGAATAGAACATATTTAGCAAATTCATCACTTTTCAAAATGGTTGGATCGCTTTTTTATGAAGATGAGGGAGTGATGGCCACATTAGCAGCCTCACTTCATCAGTTAACAAACATTTGTCCAGTACCAACTATGTGCCTTACAAATATTAAACAAGTGGTTATAGGTAATTAAACAGTTGTATGTATGCTGAGTGCTACAAAAGAAAAGTATCAGTATCTGTTGTATTTGAAGGAAAGACTTGCCATAGCTCAGTGAGGTATCTGAGGAAGTGATGTTTAAGACAAGATGGAAAGAACGAGAAGCTAGGTGAAGACTGATGAGAAAGGTGTTCCAGGCAGAGGGGGACAGCATGGGTAATGTTTTGGAGCTGAGAGACAGTGGAACTGAAAAAATCCGAAAACTAGATTCTGAGGGAGCCAAAATGAAAGGGAGACTAAGACAGAAATGCAGCTGGGGAGTTAAGCAGGGCCTTCTGGCCTTTGTTAAAAATTGCAGATGGTATTTAAACTATGTGCTATAGTTAGTTCTGGAATGGCCATCACTGTGGCAATCAGTGTATACATTAGATAGTAGAAATGGAAAGTCCTTGAGTGCAGGGACTACATTTTGGTCATTATATCCTTTGGTCTGGCACAGGGCCTTGCCGTGGTTGATAGTCAAAAAATATTTGCTGATTGAATGGAAGCATTTTCGCAGGAAAGCACTTTCATGGCTATTTCTGTAATAGACTCTGAAAACGATGCTAGATCTAGGTGTTACTCTACCAATTTTACTATGAGGAGACCAGGGCTCAGAGTGACACAGTTGAAGGCACCTAGCAGAAAGCCAGGAGGAGCCAGGACCTCTTACTCCCAGTCCACTATACTAATGAAGTGGGCGATATAGTTGTCATCAGTTTTTTAATTTTATCAAATTGCGATATTTAATCTTTTTAAAAAGTAAATTAAAATTTCTCTCATGAACATTTTCAAGCATATACAAAGGAAGACAGACTTGTACAAAGAATGTTTATAAACTTATTACCCAGATTCAGTAATAGTGAAGTTTGCCAATTTATTTCACGTATCATTTAAAATATTTCCTTTGTTGATGCATTTTAAAACAAATCCAAACATTATCTCTTTTCACTCCTACGATATTCAGAAAGTATAAAGAAAAGAAAGTGAACATCTTTTTATATTATCACAATACTATTATAACACCCAACAGAATTTAAAAAATTCTTATCATCGGCTGGGAGTGGTGGCTCACACCTATAATCCTAGCACTCTGGGAGATCAAGGCAGGAGGATTGTTTGAGCTCAGGAGGTCAAGACCAGCCTGAGCAAGAGTGAGACCCCGTCTATACTAAAAATAGATAAAATTAGCCGGGCATGGTGACGCATGCCTGTAGTCCCAGCTACTCGGGAGGCTGAGACAGGAGGGTCACTTGAGCCCAGGAGTTGGAGATTGCTGTGAGCTAGGCTAACGTCATGGCACTCTAGCCTGGGCAACAAAGCAAGACTCCGTCTCAAGGAAAAAAAAAAAAATTCTTATCTAATATTCATTTATAATGACTTTTTAAATTGTGGAATTTTTTTTTTCCTCTAATCAGAATTCCAGCAAGAACAATACATTTACATTTGGTTATTTGTTATGCCTCTTAAATGTAGAGAGTACATTTTAACAACAAAAAAGTAAGACAGACATACTTTTAAGGAAAGAAAAAAACACAATCTATTAAATTACGTAAGTTTAAGTTTATTATCAATTCTTGGCCTTATTTTTCTCTAAAGCTGCATGGCCCTGCTCTCTACAGCCACCATAGGGAATTCCTGCTCTGTTCCAGAGATTAAGGAGTATTAGGGCAGGGGCTGGCTGTTCTCTCTCCTGAGTATCTCCTCTCTCCCCTCAATCCTGGGAAGTGCTCAGTCTGTGCTTGTTGGACAGAGTGCTGCAGTATGAGCCTGTCAGCCCCACACGTGCACAAACTGCACTAACAGGAACCTGCCTGAGGCATGGTTTCCAATGGACTTCAGCCTTAAGTCCAGAGTGATACTAATGATATTTTGAGAAGCTTTTATTTGAGGAGTATATTGATAAGACCAAAGAAGGCCTTTTCATTTGATCTTACCAACCTACCTATAGAATTCAGTATAGATATGAATCTATAGTTGTATCAAAAATTGACTGTTAAATGGTAACTTAGGGTGACCAAGCCAGTCCGAGACAGCTGTGGACCTGTACATGTCACAAGAAAAAAAGAGAATAGCAGTCACTTGTAGAGGAAAACGTACAATCTGTGTAGTGAAAAAAAAATCACAGAATGAGGCTAGGACTAGAAGGTTTGGGTTTGAGTCCCAGCTGTGCTGTGTGACCTTGAATAAACTGGCTCGCCCCTTTGAGCCTTCCTCTCCTCTGTGTTCTTCCCATTGTGTCTCTATTTATCTAGGAATAGTGGATTATCCTCCCAGATAATATGTGTGTATAAGTCTCAAGAAACTGTAAGAGGATAAATCTGATAGGAAAGTCATGGAGGCAGGACAGATATTCATACTCCTCAAGTCATATCCAAGGGGATTGCCAACCTGCCTACCTCTGGAGCCAGAACTGCTTTATCTCCTTCTCTGTCCTTGTCTGTAATTAGGCAAGAATATCACCCTTTTCACTGGGCAAGATCTAACTGATTATTACTGCAGAACACAGGAAGTTTAAACATTATTATTTTAGCTCCTAACTTCATGATTTTTATACAAAAGAACAAGACAAATCCAGTGAAGATTTAATATTTGTATTCGCCAAGGAAGGTTTTCTTATCTGGTGGATGCAATCTTAAGCAATACACCTTAAGTTAGAAGGCAGGTTAAGTTAGAAGAAGGTTCCTTCTTCTGGTGCACCATTAACTATGAATAATATCAATTAAACTACAGCCTGTGCATCCTCCCTCTGAGACTTTCACCAGCCTGCCAGCAAAATCTTTAGAGAGAATAGCCATTGGCAGCTAGACCCCAATAATATCTGAAGTTTCCATTTTCCCCCACAGAGTTTCACATTTGCTCTCTCATGCATGATTCCCTTTATGGCTTTATATCCACACCGAAGACAGAAATCCAATTTCACTTTTGAGATAAATCTCAGGACACATTCTTGTGGGCAAGTTGAGATTTTAAAAAAAGACTATATTGGTATGAATTATTTTTGTCATTACTTTCTATTTATACAGTACAATTCAATTTCCCAAATATATTTGTTTCTGTTTCTTCACTTGATCCTCACAACAACTTTGAGATTTAATCAGGGATCAATGATATCTCCATTTTATAGACAGGGAACTTCAGGTGGGGAACCTGTGGCCTGAAGGCCTCATGTGGCCCCCCAGATCCCCGTTGTGGCCCCTCAACTGAATCCAAGCTTCACAGAACAAATCCCTTTATTTGTTCTGTAAAATTTGGATTTAATTAAAGGGCCACACTCAAGGATCCAGAAGGCCACAGGTTCCCAACGCCTTCTGGCACTGGACTATGCCATTTACAAATGCTATCACATTTACTTTCGAACAATAGGACCAGGTAACTATTGTTTGCCTATTGTACGCATGAGAAAACCAAGTATTTTCTAGGTAGAGTAACTTGTGCAAAATCCACACTGTGAATCAATAATAAACTTAAGATTTAAACTTGGATCAGATTTATCTCAGAGCCTTTAAAAGAAAGAATAACTTACTACACAAGACTACTCTCAATTGCCTGAAGAAACAGGTTTTGCCAAATTCAGCAAGTTTGTGTGTTGACTTCATTTTGCAAAAGTTCTGATAAAGAAAATCTGCCTTTATGAATCCATAAAACAAAGCTTGCATGAAGCCAAATTGAAATTTGATGTATCTAATTTTCAGAGTTATATGCATATTATATAATATAGCTGGTTAGGGATTCAGATTGTTGTTTGCCTTATAAAACTTACTTTATTTCACACATTAAAGAACTCTTCAGTGTTTGGCTAAAGCCTCTTTACAGGTTCTCCAGCCAAGCTGCAGAAAATTGTTCTACTCAAAACAAATAATCCCAATTCTATCTGAAAATTGGGGGTGGGGTGGGGTGGGGGAAGGAATTGTGGAAGACATACCTTAATTCAGTGCATTATTAGAAACTATTCTAAGAGGTTAATCTATTTAATAGACTTCTCCAAAGTCTTCATTTTACTCATCCAATTTGGCAAACATTTATATTAGCATTTATTAACTGATAACTATGTGACATACTCTGTGGCAAGTGTTAGGGATATAGAAAGAAATATGATAATGTCCTTGTCCTCACAGTGTCCATAACTGAGTTATTAGTACTCAATACCGATACACACGAGAGATAGATGTATACGTGCTCTTCCTTTGTGGAGTGCAGAAAAGACAGTAAACTTTCCTATTGTCTAAGATTTCTGGTTAGAGTTGGATTCTGATGAATTTAGTTTATAATTGATTTGTCTCCATCTCTCTGTCTCCCTCTGTCTCTCTCTGTCTCTGTCTGTCTCTGTCTCTCTCTTCCTCTCTCTCTCTCTCACACACACACAAACTTACATACACACGTGCACACACACACTGGTTTGGATCTGAAGTAAACCAAGCAACATCTGTAAATCTTTAGCAGTGGAAAATTCCATTTCACCACTTCAGCACAGAAGCAGGTTGGCAACTTGAGACATGAGCTGTCAGGGGTTGAAGTAAAAGGCTAGTAAAATCCTTAGGCAGAATAACTAACCTGGGGAGATCCACTGAAAATCCTTCCAGTGGCCAGAGCTCAGCAGACGGGCATTCCAATGCATATCTGGGAGGGAAGCCAGCCCTCTAAAGCACTTTGTAACAGCACCCTCCTGACATGACTACTTGAAAAGCAGCCAGGTGAGAAAGCTCTAAGGGTATCTCTAAAGCCCAAGGTGTGCCTATCTGGCTCTGAATACCAGGAAAACTAGGAAAAGAAGAGGTGTTCAAATGGGAACCATTGAATATTTTCTGAACTCCAAGTAAATAAAGTTATTCTTGTATCATCATATGAAAGAATTTTGCTTCTTGGACTTGAGGTATAAATAGTGTTTTATGTCTAATCCTCTTATGTGTGACTATTTGGCTAAAAGTCTAGTGAAAAGAGAGCAATAATATATTTGTTGGGGATTTTCTAGTTTTAAGCATTCTTAATTATCACATGATATTGACTGTAAGACTTACATCTTCTCCCTCTACAAAAATACATTTCAGCTTGCAAAATCAGAAGAGTGTTGTGTCCACCCTCTCCAGAAAACACTATTATCAACTGATGGTGCTTTTTGAAATCAATACTGCCTAGAATAATGAAAGTGAAGAACACTGTATTAGACATTCAGAACAACGCTGCGTAGTGGCAGGGATGATTTCCCCATTTTACAAATGAGGAAACAGTATCTCTGAGTGGGTAAGGGATGTTCCCAACATCTCTGAGAGCCAGGGCTCAAATCTGGAAACTCTGATTCCAGGGCTTTGAAACCCTAGTTGCTCTTCTCACTCTGTAAGTAACTAGGTGGTTTTTCATAAAGATTTAACTTGCCCCAATTTGTCCACTGTACTGTGGACCTGACCATATTGGATTCTTCCCACTATACTGATACCCTGTTGCAATCTAAAAAGCACATGGTATTCTTCAAAGGGAGCAGATATTTAAATAGCAGATGCTCTTTTGTATTCACAAGAAATCAGAAAATTAAAAGCAGCTATGCACCAGCCTGTGACCCTCATGAGGTAAAGACCTAGGCAATGGATTCGGCATCCCTAGCAATTAGCATTGTGCCTGGAATGTAATATATCCCGAAGAAATGTTTGCGGAATAAATGAAAGAAGAATGTTTTCCCCAAAGAAATGGAAGCGTTTACAATTGCTCACAGTACCTTATCCCTGGAGCAGTGATCAGATGCTGTGCTAAGAATAGATGTAAACTATTCCTGCTTCATCTTCCCATACTCCCTTTCTGGGGCTTAGTGACAATGAGGGTCATGTTCAGGTGAACAATATTGTGACTCCAATAGACTGCTCACCATTGACATTTATTCCAGCCCTACTGGAGGGTGCCCTAAAGCTCAAACTTGGTTAGTTTATAAACCATCAAGAGCTTCCAGTGCAGGTCCGTCTATATAAAGCATCTCTAGTGCACAGCAGGTGGTCTCTTCAAACCGAATCCCCTGCAGTGTGGAAATGGATAACTCGGCAGGAAAGCAGCCTCTGTAGCTTGGATGTGCAGAACCCTGTTTACAGCCCAGCGATCATACCAGTTGTTGTTAAAGCTGCACACATGTTCATAATGAGCAAATAGGAAGGGCGCTATTATTGCCATTAGTACCGCTAAGGACTGGATATGTCTTTGTCCTCACAGGAGCCACCACTGTAGTAACAGCAACAACTATCTTATATTTACAAAATGCTTCATGCCAAATCTCCTTTCAATTCTCACAAACCACTTTGTGAGGTGAATATCACAATTTGCAGATGAGCAAACTGAGGCTCAGTAACTTCTCAAGGCCCCGCAGGTAATACATGACAGAAGTAAGACTAAAGGCTGGCCTCCTGGCCTAGAGTTCCTCACCTTATTCCCTCTGCTTACTGCTTCCTCTTAGTTACTGACAATTGCAAGACCCTGGATGAGGTCGTGACTGTGGAGGGGCCGCTTCCTACCAGCTCACTTGGAGGAGGGCATGCCCACGGCCTCATGCTGTAGTCTAACCCCCTGAGCTTACTGTTTCCTTCTCTCAAACCAAGGGAGGCCGCCTGAGTCTTGAAGGCGTGAGTGGTTGGGCAGCTTTAATCACTGCAGATTAATCCTATTGCATTAAACAACTCCAGCTTTCTCACAGGAGGCAATGCCTCCCTTCCTGTGTGAATGGTAGGATGGACTTGCATGATTGGAATTCTGGGTCACCTTACTCACTTTTGACAAATTGCAAAGGAAACAAGTATTAATATACGGCAGAGCCCCCACTCACTGTGTAGTGTGCTGTATTCACACCCTTGCTCTTGCTCCATCCAAGTGTGCATCAGTACCTCAAAGTCTTGGGACAATACTGATATAAGGTCACTGATATTCCTGCAAATGACAGCAGCTTTGGAATTTGGGGCATCATTCATTCTTCTGAGCTCCAAGTCACTATGAATTTATGATTAACAGTTGCCTAGCAGGTGAGAAGTTCCATCCTGGTGCAGTGTCCCGCGATATGGCTATCTGTGGCTCATTCATCTTTGACCTGGTAAAGATATAAATTCATAATAGGCAGAGTGAGGCTGCACCAGGGGGCTCTAGAAGTGGAGGTTTCCATGCTACTTGGTACAGAAAGGGGTTATGATTTTTGCAGGTGATGAACAAGAATAGGTGGTAAATTACACATGAAAATAACAGGAGAAATTAACAATCTATTACCAAGTACCAACCTTTTAATTCCATCAGCTCTCTCCTATAATATTCCCAACGTGTCTTGAGGTCAGTCCAATTATTATTCCCATTTTACTTATGAGAAAATAGAGCTTAGAAAGGTTAATAACTTCCACAATAAGGTACAGCTAATTAGTGGCAAAGCCAGGATTTTGACCCCGTCTACATAACCCAAATCTTTTATACTTTTTATTATTGTCACGCATCTTGTCCAAGTGAAAATAAATGCCAAAACCCCAAAATGAATACATCTAGTACATGAACAACTGTACTTACATACTCAAAAATGTGGAGGGAAAAAATGGCTTATCATATATAGAGGGGAAGAAAGAACTAGCTGGTGGTAATGTTTTTATGAAGCTCCTCTAAAAACATTTGCCTAGGAGTTGGGTTTCAGTGCTTTGCTTCTTGTTACAGAAGACAACCTTAAGAAACATAAAATAACTTGTACTTTAAAAGACATTTGCCAGACACTCATTTCATGCAAAGCAAGACAGAATAAAGTGCTCCTTCTTTAATACTGTTCTCCACCTCGGCATTATCATGTTACTTTTCTTGTCAGTGTCCCATTCTGGACACAAATTCTTCAGATTCCGTCTTGTTAAAAACTATATGCCAGGCACCTACTAGAGCCCTGGGTATACAGAAGTTAGAATCATAGACTCTGAGGGTTGGAAACAGATGAGTGAGGCATGCCAACTCTCTAAGGAGCTTACGGCACAATAGAAGAAATGCACATAACTAATACAGTAGATGAAGGGAAGAGCAAGATGTCAAGAGGGAGGAGTAGAGAATTGAGGAGGCCTCTTATTCTAAAGGAGAATTGTTGTGTTATAATAGGGTGTTGTAATGTAATGGAAACAAAATGTCGTCACAGAGATCCAGGGTTGAATCCTAGCTCCATGTCCAATGAGCTCTATTCCCTAGTAGCTCTGTGACTTTGGTGAAGTTAATTAACATCTGTGAACCTCTGTTTTCTCATCTCTAAAATAATATGCCTATCTCAGAACTTTCTTAGGAAAAATAATATAATTTTTAATATATGTAGTGTAGATCCTAGCCCTTTGCAGGTATTCAGTAAACATGAATTCCCCTTTAGATGATAGAAAGATTGGAACATTTTAAAATCCATTTGAATGTTCTCCTGAGATTTGGAATCAAGAAAGTGGTAGAAATGTGATTGAAAAATATTCCGAAGGGGAGAGCATAGGTATGAGCAAAACATTAGAGGAAGGGAGAGGGGATTAATATTAAATGGATATGGTAGTGTTAGGTTTTTCTGTTTTAACTTGCTAGAAACTGTAATTTTTAGTACTTTTACAAAACATAGAGATTTATATTTCACAAATTATATAATTGGTTGCCTGTTTATTTCTAATGCATTTCTAGCTATAAACTTGTTTATCTCTGAGAAGTTGGAGACAGAGCTCCCTGCCACACACATCCCATTTATATTTGTAATCCCAGATTTTATTGTTTTTGCCCTGATGAAATTACTTATACCTATGTTTGTTTTATTTTTCAAAAAAGGGACAAAGAGAGGGATAAGCACCTTTGAACACAGGATCTGTGATGAAGATGTTTGTCAAAGTGGAGAAGTTGAAAACAGGATGGATTCCAATTAAGGCAAATTCAATATAAATCATCCATAGTGAAGAATTTAAACACCATAGAATATTATGCAGACCAAACATTTCGAAAGCATGGCAGAAATCATCTTGGGTATCTAATGAACCATGCAGTAAGGCAAATACAATGTTTTATTAAGGCAAATATCCTGCTGTGTTACATAAAATATGGCAGCTACAAGAGCCTAACAAAGTGGTGATTGTATGTATATACCTTAAGTATCAGAGAACTGTTTCCAATGTACATCGTGACTAAAATGAGATCACAGAAATCTTCTAGAGAACAATACAAATAACAATAGAATTTGGAAGTGGCAGTGATTTGACAGAAATAAAGCCTTGGAATTAGAACATTTTGTCTTAAAAAAACTAGTACCAGAGAAGATGCATGTTGTCTTTCTTCACTGCAAAAACATAGCATTGAAAATGGGCAGTTTCAGTACTTGCAGCCATTTTATGGCTGAATTCATCTAAAGATTCTGCTCACTCCCTCATTCATTTTTCATTCATTCAGAAAATGTTCATTGAGCACCTATTATAAAATGCCTTCCTGTACATCAGACGCTGTATTAGGAACAGGGAGTTCCAAGGAGAATGAGAAATAGCTTCTGCCCTCAGGGCGCTCAGTCTAACAGGAAAGACAGACAACTGCACAAGTAACTGCAAGTTGGTGTCATAAATGCAATAAAGTAGCAAAGTGGTTAAATGAGAGTTGGGGACTCTAACTTAGATGTTTAAGGGCAGACAGTTGAAGGGTGAGAATTCATGCTTTTATCATGGATAGTGAAATCACTGAAGTTGTAAAGGAGAGAGTCCTGCCTGTCTAGATGCGAGTCAACATGTGATATTTAGCAAGTGGCAATGTGGAGCATGGATCAGAAGCAGCTAAGAGTTCCTGCTCTGTGTCCCAGGCAAGATCATTTTCTTCTCTGAGAAATACCAATAGAGGTTGTATGATTTTTGTGCAAAGTAGTGACCAGAACTTCCACTTCCAGTGCTCTACTAACCTGCCTTACAGTGCACAGATACACAGAGATCCCTGTTTATAACAGCAAAAAGTTAGACAAGCCTAAATATCTAATGACAGGGAATTGTTAACTAAACTATAGAATACAGTTAAGGATATTAAGAAAGATGGTATTTATGTGTTTGGTAGGTGGTAAAAAAAGATCCAGTTACGCTGTTAAAAAGGGGGAAAAAAGTCTTAGTATAATCTCATGTCAGGGAAAGTATGTGTGTGTAAACACACACAAGTATGTCCAACACACAACCATAGCTGTACCTCTGGGGTAAGCTGTAGGGAAGGGAAGCAGTGAGAGAAAAAAGAGAAGAAGGAGGGGAGGGTAGACAGAACAAGACAGCCTCTCGATTTTTATTCCGTGTTTTTCTGTATTGTTCAAATTTTTACAGCATCCATGGACTTCACTTTGTAATTTAAAAAAGAAATGAGATAATGCCTGTGAAGCAAGCACTGAGCATACTGTCTGCCATGTGGCTACCACTAAATGTTAATTGACTCTTTTAGGGTGGCAAGAAAATATGACTTGTTCAACATGATTTAAATCTGCATACAGTATCATATCGATGGTTATAAATAAGTGCTTTCTCTCTGAAGTAAAATGGAATGAAATAAATTTTCTTAAATTATGGTCAATAGATCTTAGGTCAATTAGGTGGTTAAATATGTGTTCTGCTTAATTAATCATTTAGGATTTAATTATTCAAAACTAAGTTTTAATATGAAACTTTCCAAATATAGATTATATCAGACTTTGCTTAAGCACCAGAAATTTCCATCCAACTCGTGGCTTTATCTTAAGAGTACTAAATTTTAAAAATATTTAACATTCAGAGTTTATTATCCTGTTGTCTATTTATTATTGAAAACCAAGGTCAAATCTTTTAGGAAAGCTGCCCTTACAATGACCAATAGATATCCAGTAAATTGAAATTAAATTTAATTTTATGGAACTTTTGTCATAAAGAATTTGAAACACTCTGTAAATAGATCATCTTTTATTATATTCATTTAGTCATCCTTGTTTTTATGAACACTGTGAATAAATTGAACTGAAAATCAAATTGTTTTTTGAAATGTACTCAGAATCTCTATTAAAATTCTTCATGGTGAGTTTCTTTGTTATTAAAAACACCATTTATAATTTGAATTAACATTTTCAAATTTATCTGTAAATTAAGCCTACTAAGTTTTCCTAAAGCAAGACACTGTTCTGCCAAGGAAATGAGAGAAAAATTTCTATGTTGTGATAAAAAATATTAAAACTTCATACTGGTCTCTACAAAAATCAGAAAAATTCCCAGCTAGTTGGGAGGCTGAGGCAGGAGGATTGCTTGAGTCCAAGAGTTTGAGGTTGCAGTGAGCTATGACGATGCCACTGCACTCTGGCCAGGGCGTGAGACTGTCTCTCCAGAAAAAAAAAAATTAAAACTTCAAAAGCTGTTTTTTTGTGTGTTAATAAGTATCTTAAAACCTACTTGTGCTTGATTTATTTTTATTGGATTGACATGGCAAAAATATTTTTCCTATGAAGAAATAACAGTGATACCTATATTTGTTTGATTTTTTATACCTATTTATTTTTTCCAGTTTGAATGTTTCTAAATGTATTTAATGTGATAGTGTTTTCTACCCCCATTTTTAACCCCAACCTCCTGAGATTATTTAAATATATTGTGCATCTTAGAATTGATGAAATTTGACATGTGAACAAAGTTATGAGGAAAAACATAGATATAATCCTAAGTGGTCAATTTCTGGCAGCCCTCACCCCAGAAAAAACTTATTTAAATCAGATGTCATTTCTTATACAATTCATCACTAAACACTTGATTCTCTGGTCTGTCAGGCTAGGGGTAACTAGGGACACTCCTCTCCCACAGTGTTGGGAATACCATGGACTTTTTTTTGTAGGTACACACACACTCGCTCTCTCTTTAGAAATTAAACCTTTATTTTGAGATAATTGTAGATTCACATGCAGTTGTAAGAAGTAATACAGGGAGATCCTATGTGTCATTTACTCAATTTCCCCCAATAGTAACATTTTGCAAGACTATAGCACATTAGCACAACCAGGATATTGACGTTGACACAATCCACCAATCTTATTTAGATTTTCCCATTTTTACTTGTATTCATTTGTGTGTATGTGTGTATGTATTCCTGTGTGTGTTTAGTTCTATGTAATTGTATTACATGTACAGTTACATAAGTCCACCACTACGGACAAGATAGAGAACATTTCCATCACCACAAGGATACTTTGTGTTACCTGTTTATAGCCACACCCATCTCCCTCCCTTCCCATGTTCCCCCATCCTCTCTCATCGCCCCCTCCCTCCATGGACTTTTCACAAGTTGTGAATTTGACGGCAGCATGTTTTCTAGGTAACTTTTGAGAAGTAACTGATTTCTCTTTTTCCTCTTGTGAATGTCCGTGAATAAATAATAGTAACTAAGCATATCCTTCTTGAGTTGTGCATCTCCTGCTGTTCGGCAAAGGAATCAATAACAGTGAGGGGCTGTGTAGCATTTCTTGGCTGTGTGCTTGGCTGTGTAGCATTTCTAACTCTCTCAAGGTACAGAACCAAATTTGCCACCTTTCCTTCCATTCCCAGATTACGCTCGATTTGAGGCCAAAATCCATGACCTACGAGAGCAGATGATGAACCACAGTATGAGCTCCGGGTCTGGGTCCCTGCGAACCAATCAGAAACGCTCCCTCTACGTCAGGTAGGTGATGGAATATTTCTTACTCTGATCTGCACTTTGTGAGCAATCCAGCTGAGAAAAGAAAGGCAACACCTGTAACAATGGAACTTGTGTTCTAATTAACCCATGCTCATCAATGCACTACTGAAAAACCTTAGGTTTAACCATTTGGAGGAAATTTTTGAAGTGTCATTAGGCTAAATTAAAGGTGCCTGCTTTTATCAAATTATTCTTCAACAATGTTATAATCCAGGGTAAAGTTCTTAGAATAGGTTGCAATAAAAAAATAAGAAGAGCCGGGTGCGGTGGCTCACGCCTGTAATCCTAGCACTCTGGGAGGCCGAGGCAGGTGGATCATTTAGAGCTCAGGAGTTCGATACCAGCCTGAGTAAGAACGAGACTCCGTCTCTACTAAAAGAATAGAAAGAAATTCGCTGGATAACTAAAAATATATAGAAAAAATTAGCTGGGCATGGTGGCGCATACCTG
>CAUYSK010012704.1:0-10165 GCA_963575035.1 Avahi laniger
AAGCCCTCCAATTTTTCTATCATACCAGAAACCATGCACACAAGGAAAATAAACCCCCCAAGCAGCTAAGATGTCCCATGAAGTTGGGCCACACCTTCCCGATGTGGTTTCCTCAGCAGTTGAGCACCAGAGTGAGAATCCCGGGGACCAGCAGGCCTGCCCTCCACCAAGTGGCCAAAATGGAGGTGAGAGGAGGCAAAGGACATAAATCATAGGTTCTGAATGTGTGCAGAGGCTAAAGGACCCTATCACTTACTGTCCTCGTCCCTATTCCCTGTGGCAAAGTCTCCCCTACCAGATGCCAGGGAGTGGCTACTCTGACACAAGGAGGAGGTTGGACACTTTGGAGCCCTGGGTAGGTGGTTCCATCAAAAAACTGACTTTTGCTTTCTACATAAAGCAGCCACCTCTGTGCCTGGAGTGACAGCTGCCCTCAGGGTGGATCACAAGAATAAGGCTAAAACAGACAAAAAACTTACTCCTTTTGAAATAAAAAATAAAACGCAGAATAAACTAACCCTTCTCTAGGCAAACAGTTTTTTCCTGCACTTTAGCCAAAAGGCCCTTCCTGCATGTGATCATTTTTCTGCTTTGTCTGAAGGGCAGGCCCCAGGAAGGGGCCCGTGACACTTCAGAAGGACAGAGGCGGGTCAACCCAACCACAGTGCGTGTGGGGGCTCCTGAACCAGGCCACGCAAACTCTCTCTGCTGTGAATCTGGAATTTCAAACAAGAGAAGTTAGCCTTGGCCTCTGCTTGTGACCACACTGAGGGGAACAAAGCTCTGGAGCCGTGGGAACCAGGAGGCCGGAGAAGGAGGCCAGACAGCCCACAGAGAGAGAAGGAGGGGCCCACGTGCAGGAGGTACATCTGACCAGAGGACACCGCCACTCAGGGACAGTGCCCCAGGAATTTCCAGTCCCTGGTTCCAGGTCATGCTTTGACCTGGATTCAGTGAGACACTCTGAATCCGTATAACAAATAAGCCCTGGTTAGTGTCGAAGTGAATTTCAACTGGGCTTCTGTTGTTTACCACCAAAAGAGTCTTCTCTGAGACAGAGGAAAGGTCCTTCTCTATGTATCTGAAGCACTCACCTCGTAGCATTTTCCCTGGTCTTGGCCACCCCCACTGGCCAGTTCCACCTTACGGTGCCAGCATTCCTTGTATCCAAGCCACCTCTGATTCTGTACGAGCGGGGAAGGACTCCAGACCTCTCTCTTGTCTATAAGATGGCAGAAGGGTCATTGCCACGTGATGCCGGTGGGAATATGTGTTAAGATCTCAGGATCATTGAAACATATTTTGCACAGGCAGGATTGAAGCATCAACAAACCCAGCACTTATTAAGCCATCCATGGAGTCTGTTCTTTCCCCACCACAGGTTTGGGACCTTCTGTAATCCCGGTCCTTTCTCAGCACTCAGGCCAACTAAACGAAAGCCTCCTTGCAGGCTCAGTCTTGTGACCTGAGAAGCAGGTGCTGAGTCCTGACTCGCTGGTGGAGTTGGGCCACCTAGAAGAGTGATTGCATTGAAAGACAAGGGGATTGGAGTCCAAAATTGGGTTTCAGAGCCGGTTCCATCACTGGCCAGAAGCATGAACATGGTCGAGCACATCCAACGCTGTGAGCTTGAGTTTCTAGATCTGTAAAATAGGGTAGAAATTATCTCCCCTTTTGAGATATTGTTGTGAAGATTTGAGGGGACAATTTCTAAAAGTGCTTTTGTATGCCACACATCCCTACTCCAATAGTGTTGCTTTTAAGTGTTATGATATCAAAGTTTTTTCACACTCCACTCAGATGTATGTGAGAATAAACGTAACATCTTTCTCATAACTGACCTAGTGTTCCCGGGATCCCTCACTCCTCTGGGGAACAAGACCAACAACAGTCACAACCACACTGATTATTACCTATCAGGGGAGATTCTAAATGCTTCATGTATTTATTTCATCCTCACAACAACCCTACGAAGTTGGTGCCAATGGCAGCTCCGATTTAAAGAGCAGAAAGAAAACTCAAATATGCTGCTTAGCAATCTCTCAGTCTCTTCCTACTCCAATAATTTCTTTTCAGTTTAAGATAGCCTTTTTCAAGGAAATGCTCAGCGTTATGCTCTGCTCCATCCTCCTTCCCAAGGTCGTCTTTGGGTAGTAATTGGGGGAGTCTGCAGTGTCCTTGAGGCTGCAGAGTGGCCTCCTGGCCCTGTGTGCCTCTGTGCTCCTCTGTGTCCTATGGCGCACATCAGAGCATGGTGCCCTCTGTCTGTGTGACCCTGGTAATCTTGGGGCAGGAGGTGGTGATGGCTCTTGGTCAGCCAGGCCCAGTAATCCCCAGGCTGACTCAGTATCCCCCCGCAGACGCTCCGAGAACACCAGCACCCCCCAGCCCCAAGGGTCCTCATCAAAACCTCCACTGTGGTAACACCTGGCCTGAGTTCACCCATTCACCCCTCCTGGTGCATCCATGTCCCCTCACATAGGGACTCTTGGGTGCCTTCCAAGCCACATGGAGGGAGCTTTGCCCAAGCCAGAATCCCATCAATTTTACTCTGATGTGATTACCCACAAAATATTTAATGAGCACATACTATGTCCCAGGCACTGTTCTAGGTTCTTGGGAACAAAACAACAATCCCTGTCCTAGTGGAGCTGATTTCCAGCAACTCCATGACAGTGGAGGGGGCACCCTTCGAGGTGGTTTCCCCGCAAAAAGTTCCCAACAAAGAGAGAAGCAAAAGCTCCATATCAAGTTCTCCCTCTCAACCCGAGATCTCTCCTCTCCTGGAAGGGAAACCCCGGGAATGCTGACATCAGACTCACAATTCTCCACACAATCCAGAGAGCCAGATAGTGTTGGCATTTATTTTACCATCCTCTTTGGCAAGGACTTCCTCTGCCCTACATCCATGCCCTTCCAGCTTGTTGTCTCCACTACTATTTGATAGACACGCAGCAGGCTTGGTTTTTAACATGCTAAAGGGAAATATTTGAGATTTAGAAAAATTTCCTCTCTCTGCATAAAGCCTGACTTTAAAGACTATTGTCCTGTAAATAGGCCAAAAAAAAAGTCAACTTTGAGGCTCAAAGTCAAGTGGGAAAGCAGTGACCTTTTGTTCTAGGGGTCCTGCCCTGTACTCCCCTGGGCACATTCAGTCTCAGTGTCCAGTGTTGGAGGTACAATGTTGACAGAGAACAAAATATTTAAGGGGAAGGTGAAAATACATCAGCAACCTCAGCAACCAACCAGGACTGGGGCAAATCAAATGATGGGAGTCTCCTATCTTGACCTCTGTCCCGAAGGTGGATTATTTCTTTATGTGTTCCCTGTGGCTCTCATGACAGCTTATTATAACAATGACACTCAATAAATCTTTTGTTGAATGAACAAACCATTTATTAGAGAACACACTTCATGTTATTCATGTCAAGGAAAAAGGTCTGAGGACCCGAAACTACAACTGGTTCACACACAAAAAATGCATTTAGCTCCCGCTTTACACCAAGTTTGAGGAGTATGTACAAAGACAGTTCTTGCCCTTAAGGAGGTAGAGAAAACCAGCACAACTGAAATGATTACTGACCTATTAATTCAGGGAAGGGAGAGAGGAGCGTGGGATAGAATTGTCTGAGGCTCTCCCCGGAAGAGCTGGAGATTGAGATCAGCACAGAAAAGTAGAAAGAGGCCGAGGGAAACAGCAGGCCTGAGCAGGAAGGAGGAGTGAGCATGCTCAGGCCGGCAGAGGGGCTGGGGTGACCCGGATGGAGAAGGGGCATGACCCGGATGGACAGGGTGGATGACCTGGATAGAAAGGGCAGATGACCTGGTTGGAGAGGGAGAAGTGGGGAAAGAAATCAGACGGGAGGGAGCAACTTATGAAAAATCTTAAAAATCAGACAGAGGAATTAGATTTGAAGTGGGTTTTGCTGGGCTAGGCTAGGCTGTGGTAATAAATAGACCCAAATATTTTCAAACACAATGCGGATGGAGCTAGAAGTTCAATCTCATCCCTGAGTGGCTTTCCTCCTCCCAGAAATTCAGGGCTCCAGGAACCTTCATTTCCAATGCTGCTGTCTCCTAAGCCTCGTTGTTGTCTGCACATAACCAGTGTTCTTCTTTAAGTGTTGGTCATTTTACTCACATTCCGCTGCCTGGAACTGAGTTATCTGCTACATCTAAGTATCTGGGACACCAGGACATGGAGGCTAACCATGAGCCCAGGAAGAGGAAATGGCATTTTGGTGCACAGGTAGGAGCCTCAGCAGCATGTGAAAATCCCTAGGAAGCTGCTATGGCAGTTCTTGACACTCAATCCATCACCTCGTCGTTCTAGCATGACTCAGGGAGGTTTGGGGGAAGAGAAA
This sequence comes from Avahi laniger, assembly GCA_963575035.1. Taxonomy (NCBI): domain Eukaryota; kingdom Metazoa; phylum Chordata; class Mammalia; order Primates; family Indriidae; genus Avahi; species Avahi laniger. Next base: position 4,365 of record CAUYSK010012704.1, read on the forward strand.
TACCAGCTGCTAATCGACAGCTCGGAGCTCAAGCATGATGTTATGAAGACCCAAAGCTGTCTGGTGGCAGCAGAATGCGGAAAAAAAGAAGGTTGAGAAAAGAACAGTGGAAAGGGGGGAGGGGAGATTGATTTTAGGGAGTGAGTAAAAGGATGCTTTTATTCATAAAAGCATATTTATGAATATTTATGTCATATTTATAAAAAGACAGCTATAGCAGCTTCCTAGGGATTTTCACATGCTGCTGAGGCTCCTACCTGTGCACCAAAATGCCATTTCCTCTTCCCGGCTCATGGCTAGCCTCCATGTCCTGGTGCATTTGCTGAATCCAAGGTGACTGCAGGGTCTGTGAGGGGAGAGGAATGGCACCTGTGACACAAACACTGATGGTCAACACCACACTGAGAGTGCCAGTCTGGAGGCAAGAAGAACGAGGAGAGGGACCAAGTGTCTCACGAAAGTAGTGAGAGAGAATTTCAAAGAAAGAGATTAATGCTGAATTGTCTCAAATTTCTGTTAGGGACTGACACCTCAACCCCTTGGGCCTATGTTCCTTGTCTTCAAATGATGTATTGAGAGGCCGTAGGCCCACAGTCTTAAGGGCTATGCTGGATAAATGGGTGCCACCCTGACCTTCAGATTAGTCCTTGACCATTTTAGACCTAGGGGAACCCATGCTATGCTTTTAAAAGGTTCCAGGAAAAGAGATGTACCCACCACCATGAAGTCTAATACCACTGCCTCCAGGTGCAAATTTCAGTCTCTTCCCACGAATCCTTTTCAAAGACAAGAGTACTGTAAATCGACTGTGGGAGCCAGGGCATGGCGGCTGACATCTGTAATCCCAGCGTTTTGGGAGGCCAAGGCAGGAGGATCACTTGAGGCTAGGAGTTTGAGACCAGCCTGGGCAACATAGTGACATCCCATCTCTACAAAAAATTTTTTAAAAAAATCAGCCATGGGGTAATAAGCACAGGACCTCCCATATAGCAGACTTTTAACCATCTCTTATGAATCTAAATGATCCATACATACCACCCCATTAGGTGGTAGGTCCCATTGCTCTCTCAGACCTGTTCTCCCTAACAAAATCCCCTCAGTACCCCTACATACACACAGCCCCCATCAGAGAGGGCCTCCTCCTCCCCTGGCTCCATGACTAATGTTTGATTCAGCTGTGCTCTGAGCTTGAATGACATTTTTTCCTAACAGACACATCCACTCATTCTTTTCCCCCCACGTCAACCTGGGGGGATGAGTCACCTGCTGTTTGCTGCACCCCGACTCCTCCACACTCCTCAACCCCCAGAGGCCGAGCGGGCTGGAGAGAGGGGCAGGGGGAAGCCTAGCAGGGAAGACAAGCTCCAAAAGGACAGGATGATGGAGGCCACAGCCACATGCTCCATGCAGAGCGGCGCCCCCCGGGGCACGATGGGGACCTGGTGGTGGGGGTCTGGGAGTGGGAGTAGGAGTGAGTCACGAGGCGGCGAGTTTGAGAGGAGCCCAGGTACAAGCGACATGGCAGCCTGACTGACCCCTGAGAGCATGAGATGGCATGGATGTCCTTCTGCCCCTGCCGGGGTCTCTCCATGGCACCCGGAACTCCCTGATGGGCCTGGTCCCTTGATTCACTGGGAGCATTTCCACAGTGGCACTGGAACAGAGGGAAAACCAGAGGAGAATGCCCTAATGCAGCCCCGCAGGGTGACTTGGCTGCGAGAAGCTACATAAAGGTGACTCAGTGGGGTCACCGTGACATAAGAGACCTAAATGAAGGCTGTCAGAGCTCTGATGTGACCTGCCCTACAGAAGGTGCTCATTACCTGAGGATAAACCCACATTGCAGGCCGATATATAAAGGAGCAATGTTGCAGCTACTCCAGGTTGGGGATCGCCTGGCCTCTTCAGGAAACAAAGCCCTTACTTTGCCAGGGAGCAACTAGAGATTCAAGTTCAGGGTGTTTCGGCACATACTATACGCCAGGCACAGGCTGGAAAACGATCCCACGCTTCGGAGCGAGAGGGAAGCTTGGAGATCCTCTAGGCCCCAGGAGGGAAGAGAAGCAAAGTGATTTGTCTAGACCATCAACCAGAAATGACGAAGCCAGGAGGAGAGCTCCTAATTCCTGTTTCTCTTCACGATCTACTATAGCCTACCCTCTCCCAGGAAATTATTTTATAATAAATGCAACATGTTTGCCTAGCAAATCTCAAAATTAAGATCAACAGAGAAAAAATGTCCAACCACTGTGCTATGATCCTCAGGCCAGCGAGGGTCGACGCTCCCTGGAAAGAGAGACCAGTGTCCTTGACCCTGATCTGTACCTTCTTATTGGACACAAGAACACCTGTTTCCCCATTTTCTCTGCAAGACCGTCTGCTGCTCAAGTTCATTCATATCACTAGAATCAGGCAGCTTCTCCTACCTGCTTGTCTCTTGAATATGAACAACTGCTAAAAAAATGCGGGAGGGAAATCTGGCAGATCTGTTTCCATATCCCTTAATTCCTCCCGTTAATCTGTCCTGGTACCAACCTACCTCCCCATCCTCCATCGCCTCCCGCCAGTGGGAGGAAATCCGACGTAGCGCAACAAGTCTGTAGTGGAGTCAGACAGACATCGTTTGAGTCCAACATGCATCCCTTGCTGGCTGTTATTTAAATAACTTACAAGCAAGTTACTTAATCCCTCTGTCTCAGTGTCTTCATTTACAAATTGAAATGGATAATACCCAGCTCTCGGGGGTTTTATGAGAGTTAAATGAAATCACTACCACATATATGGCACTGGGTATATAAACGTGGCACATAAGAACTCAATAAATACTCATTGCTTTATTGGATTGCTTATTCCAATCTACCCTGTTTTTTTTTTTTTGTTTTGTTTTGTTTTTAAACCATAGGGCTAGAGCTGGGACAAGGAGGGACGACATAGAGAAGGAAAGTACCCTTCAGCCTCCCTCTGACTGTGCCTTTTTCAGTGTCACTCCTGGTCTCCCTCCAAATGTCACCCCCAGGCCATGCTTCCTTGCGTTACCAGCGAACCCCATGCTCTCCCACTCTCGGGCCAGTCTAGTCATGAAAGGCTGGGAGACGCACACCTTTCTTCTGAACGTGCTGTCCTCACCCTGGGCTCATTTACCTGCAAGTCCTAATCAGGAAAGGGGTGGCGACCTGAGGACGAGGTGTCTTTGCCTGAATCCTGTTCCATTCGGGATGTCTGATGAGAGACCCAGAGAGCTGGATTTTTGCTGTCGGCCCAAATCATTTTTTGGTTAGATACCGACCTAATTCCACCTGATTTACCACTAAACTTTATAAGTAAGGAAAGCAACTGAGAAGAGTTAAGAGAAGGGCCCAGTGTCACATGTCCAGGTCATGGCCCATGGCCAAGCCAGTCCCAGAGGCAGGACCCTGGTCTCTCAGCCTTCCCCACACCCCATGGTCCAGCCTGTTCCTCCAGAGAAGCTTGAGCCAATATTTATCACTCTGGGACAAATTCTGAGATTAGGCCAAAAATTCTCTGCTGACCTAAATAAATCAGCTTACTCTTTACATTGGTTCAGGGTTTGCTGAGTCCAGAGGTCACAAATGTACTGTGATTCAAGGGACTCTAAGGGATACTTCTCCATGTCGTGTAGGTCCCCAACGGGTCTGAAGTTCCCATCATTTGATTCATTCCTGTGGACATCCTAGAAAAAGCCACTACAGTGCAAATGGCTCACTTGGAAATAGTCGGATGCTAGCAGCTATTAGGACTTCGGTTCATCAACAGACGCAAAATCTAAAGAAGCAAGGCCAGAGATAGCTGTGCTCTGCTAGAGAAGATAGATGAGGAGAAGACAAAAGTGTGAAATCCAAGTGTCACAACAGAAGCAGAACCAGATGGCAGCTGGATTTCTGGGATGGGGGAGGTGGAAGGAGGCTGACAAAGGCAGACATCATCTCTCCCAGATGTACCTTGTCCTAGTTGGAACTGTCTCTCCTCCTCCCAGCGGCAGAGCCAGAGGATTTATGTGCAAAGCACCTTACACCCTCAGTCTGTCCTACAGATATTCATCAGAGAGGGAGACAGAGCTGTAGGAGACACAGTATGCATCAGAAGCCCAGCTTGGGGCCTCACTAGCAGCAAAGTGCTGTTCACTGGGGTAATTTCTGGTACCCCAGAAATACATCCCCTTGGCTGGAGACAGTATTGATCCATTTAATATAAAATTTCTTGCTGGAATGGCTAATGCCAGAGATTTCCTTGAAAAACACATAGCCTCTGACAGAGGCTCACTTCAAGTTCTCTGATTTTTTTCTGGTGCAGATCTTGAGGGCAACCCCGAACAACCACACCTGCCTCACCCGTGGGTGACAGTGTGGACCGCAGGATACAACGTCCCCGATGCAGGCCTGTGTTTATTTCTTCTGCTCCGCCTGGAAGGCCCTTCTCACCTGCAGTCACCTGATGCTAATTTTCCAGAGTCACGCCCTTCCCCTCTCCAGAAGGAATAATGGAAACACAGCCAGGAGACAATCCTTTTCCTTTCTTAATTAAAAAAAAATACATCGCTAGAGTGCACAGTTCTTTTTTTTTTATTATTTCAGCATATTACGGGGGTAAGATGCTTAGATTACGTATGTTGCCCTTGCCCCCCCTCCCCCCCAAAGTCTGAGCTTCAAGCGTGTCCATTTCCCGGATGGTGTGCATCGCACTCTTTGTGTATGCATATACCCATTCCCTCCCTCCCCCCTTCCCCCTGCCCGACATCCAATAAATGTTATTCTTATATGGAGTGCACAGTTTTGAAAATGGTACCATGACACGTCTCAGAAAGAGATTTCCTTCATCCTTCAGGGTAAATCAGCCAGGTTATTCAAAGGATGGGTAGATTGCATGATCCCCAAACATTCTCCAAAGATCTGAGTTAACAACCCACCATCACACCCCCTTGCTAGAATACTAGGATGTCAAAGATGAAGAGTACTCAAGTGATTATCTCACCCAGCGGACACAAACTAAGGCCATCATAGGGGACAGATAGCTGAAGTCATGAGTGATTCAAGCTGGTGGGGTACTATTGTGACTCAGAGCATTCGTACCCCAACCAGGGAATACAGTTCAAAAAGTTTAAGACACAGATCTGTCTGTTTCCAAATCTCACACTTTTTCCATTAAGTCAAGTGTATTAATTTCTTCTGTAATAAATTATCACAAATTTGGTGGCTTAAAGCACTAGTAATTTATTTTCTCGTGGTTCTGGAGGTTAGAAGTTCAAAATCAAGGTGTCAGCAGGGCCATGCCTCCTCTTAAGCTTCCAAGGGAGAATTCTGCCCTGCCTCTTTCTGTATCTGGTAGCTATGGGCATTCCTTGGTTGTGGCAGTCTGACTCCCATCTCTGCATCTGTCTTCATGTCACCTGTCCTCTGTGTCTGTCTCCTCTTCTGCCTCTTATGAGAATGGTTGTCATTGGATTTAAGGTACACCCAGATAATCCAGGATGACTACATCTTGATATCCTTAACTCAATTATATTTGCAAAGACTCTTTTTTCTTTCTTTCTTTTTTTTGAGACAGAATCTGGCTCTGTTGCCCTGGCTAGAGTGCCGTGGCATCAGCCTAGCTCACAGCAACCTCAAACTCCTGGGCTCAAGCGATCCTTCTGCCTCAGCCTGCCGAGTAGCTGGGACTACAGGCATGCGCCACCATGCCCGGCTAATTTTTTATATATATTTTTAGTTGTCCGATTAATTTCTTTCTATTTTTAGTAGAGACGGGGTCTCGCTCTTGCTCAGGCTGGTCTCGAACTCCTGAGC
>CAUYSK010012706.1:0-10783 GCA_963575035.1 Avahi laniger
TGTGGATCTCTAAATAAGTAGCATAACTCTTCCTCACCTAGGTCAAGAGAAGTTTAAAAAAGAAATGAATAGTAAAGATGAGAACCAAGATATTATGCTTGCTAGAGATAGAAGCTAGTTGAATGGCATTTTTGGAGCCTATGGTTAGTGTGCAGTGAGACTAAGACAACTGTTATTTTTTCAGCTTTCCCTGGAGCTATGATCTATCTCCTCTTATTACAAAAAAAAAAGAAAGAAAGAAAGAAAGAAAGAAAAGAAAAAGAAAAAAAAGAAAGGAAGAAAAAGAAAGAAAAATGTCCATAGCATTATCTCTGCAGTTCACACACAGGAAAGCCATCTTAGAGGAATTTCTAACTTTTGTATCTTGTGGTTGTAAAATTCATTATCATCTTATTGCATAAAAATAACAGATAAATGTTATAGACCATAAAGCTTTGAAGTGTGGTTGTAAATTATATAAGCATGTCTGTACATATACATATTCATGTTGTGATGCATTCAAATGATAAAAAATATTCTTTGCTCCATTGCTGCAGTGAGTTTCTTTTCTAAAATACGTCCTGGAGACATCAGCAGGGTCTCCTCTCTTTGCAAATGACTAATGTGAGAAGGTAACTTTGGAAATTACATTGCAATGTAATCATCCATATTGTGGATTGTGGATAAAATTGATTAGAATAATATTGAAACTCCCCCAAGGGACTCTACAATTATAAGTCAAGTCCCAAATGGAAAAGGTTTTTTGAAAAGTTGGCAGATGTCTTAATGAAAATGAAGCATTACAATAATATATTAGGGCAATTTGTTCATTATTGACAAGCAAATCACTAAACTATATAAATTACTGGATTAGACAGGCAGAATTACTTTTCTTTCAGTGAATACTTAATCAAATATTACTTTTAAATGTTCATTTGTTTAAGTTTTTGATATGCATATTAGTAGACAAATGATTGCCCTTTACTTAGAGCTGCAAGTTGGCTTTAGAAGAAAATCCAAATATTTGAATTTACATCTATTAGAAACCAAATTCAACCTCAAGACTGAAGTCTACCCTTCACAGTCCACAGTAGGATGTATAAATGCCCCAACATTTTTTATTTCCCTTAATAAACCTGTTTACTTAGCATTTCTGTTTCCCTTTTTTCCTATATTTGTTTTTAAACAGTCTTTCATGAAAGAACAACATTAAAATATTAATAAATCTTTGAGGAACAGATAGAGCTATTTAACAAGTAAGGTAATTATATATCACCATTCCACCATGCCGGAGGTTTGTAAATGATTTAAAAGTTTGTTTCTGCATTTGTTTCCAAGGACTTTACCAAGCACAGAAGCTCCATCTATATCAGCAAGCAGGGCAAATTTATTCTAACAGATTTTTATTCTGAGAACAGAAATCTTTTTGTTTCATATTGCACATGAATATTAAATAAACTACCTGCTGGCAACTACACAATATTTTAGTCTCTAATTTTAAAAGTACACTGTATTTTAATACCTATTTTTAAACAGATATCAATTTTTATGGAGCAGTACATGAGTTGTTGATGGATAAATCACCCAAGCATGGTTAAACAGAGCCTAATCTCCAGCTGGTACCAGATCCATTTAATTGTATCTTCTGACCTCACCTCACCTGAGCCTGCATTAAAATCATAATACAGTTCAAGTGTAAAAATGATATACTGTTTGTTCGCCCTGTTTATAGAGGGGCAAACATACAGTTAAATTCATATGTTTAAAATTAGTGTAGTCATTTGAAAAGGTTGAGTTAGATCAAACTGCCTCTCAGCATTTTCTCTGCCCTTTTTTTATTTAAATGACTAGGCTTCCGTAGCCAGATGAGAGAGGCTGTTAAGAAAGTTGTAGCCGCTTTTCCTGGCCACCCAGAAGATTGCTCCCTTCCATCAAACAGTGAGAGCTTTCAAGCATCATTTAATAATGGAACCGTCCATTTTTTTTTAAATGTGTTCGGCTGACAATAGGACAGAAACTTTTGGATGTTCTGAATCCTTTATAAATGTGGTAATATTTCAGAATGGTCTAAACAGCAGCCCTTGAGTTTATCTCCATTTTCATTAGGGTAAAATGTTGTCCTTAGATTCTTATGGCAGTTTCATTTTCATAAATTATAGTACCTAGGTTTTTCTGTTTTAAGAGCCAGGAATTTTTCTTTAAGTGCTGCTCCAGCCAAACCTATATTGATCTTAATAATGTTTCTAAAAGCTGAATTGAGAACATTTAAAATACCGTTGCTTTTGGATTCTGATTCAAAGTAACAATTAGCTAATATTCATTAAAACTAATATTTATTGAGAACTTCCATGCGCCAGACAGACTTGGTACTGAGTCCCCACAACATGTAATGTACTGGGTGTATAGATCTCCTGTGAGTAAGAACCCTGGCTTTTTTATTCACTTTTAAATTTCCGAAGAGTTCCTGGGAGGAAACAGATGCCCGGTGAGTAAGTATAGAATGAATGAATGAATAAATGAATCTTTATCACATGAAGTTTGTACAACTACCATATGCAATAGAAAATATGTTTATCCCAATTTTACAAATATAAATATATCTGTTTAATGGCAGAGCCAGAATTTGGAGGTACATCTGTCTGATTCTAGAGTCCATGCTCTTAACCACAGTGATAATAGCCCAGCCATGGTGTATGTTAGTCAGTGTTCTCCAGAGAAATAGAAGCAATAGGAGATAGATGATAGATAGATAGGTAGATAAGGATGAGAGAGGGTTTACTGGTAGAATTGACTCATAAAATCAATCATGGAGACTGAGAAGTCTCACGATAGGCTGTCTGAAAACTGGAGAAGAGGAAGTTGGTAGCGTGGCTCAGTCCAAGTCTGAAAGCCTCAGAACCAGAAAAGATGATGGTGCAAATATCAAGCCAAGACCAAAGGCCTGAAAAACTGGGGAGCCGCTGGTTTAATCCTGGAGTTCAAAGGCCAGAGAACATGGACTTCTGATTTCCAAGGACAGGAAAAGAAGGGTGTCCATATCCAGAAGACAGAGTGAGAATTTGCCTTTCCTCTGCTTTTTGTCCTATCCAGACCCTCAGTCAACTGGATGGTGCCACCCATGTTGGATGAGGGCAAATCTTTCTTATTCAGTTGACCAAGTCAAATGCCAATCTCTTCCAGAAATACTTTCACAAATGTACTCAGAAATAATGCTATCCTAGATATCTGGGTATTCCTCAATCCAGTCAAGTTGTCACTTAAAATTAGCCATTTTCAGTATACCCCTTGTCAATTTGGCACCCACATGTATCTCCTTAAACCATGCTTTATCTCCCAGTAAAGACAATAACAAGGTCATGGTTCTGCCAGTCTTCTGGAGAACCTTGTCCCAGCTCTGAAAATTATTATCATCAGCTGGAGCTGTAACTGCAACTTCAAAAGGCCATTCCACCATTCCATAAAGCCAGCTGCTTTAGGATGATGGGGGAACATGGTAAGACCAGTGAATTCCGTGAGCATGAGCCCATTGCCCCACTTCTTTGGCTGTGAAATGAGTTCCTTGATCAGAAGCAATGGTGTTTGGAATATCATGACAATGGTTAAGGCATTCTGTAAGTCAGTGGATGGTTTTAGCAGAAGCATTCTGTGCAGGGAAAGCAAAATTTATAGCCAGAGTGTCTATTCCAGTAAGTACAAAATACTACTCCTTTCATGATAGAAGCGGTACATTGTCATCAACCTGCTACCAGGTAGTTGGCTGATCACCCTAGGGGATGGCTCCATATTTGGATCTCAGTGTTGATCTCTGCTTCTGGCAGACTGGGCACTCAGCAGTGGCCATAACAAGGTCCCAGCCTTGGTGAGTGGAAGTCCATACTGATGAGCCCATGAATAACCTGTATCCTTGCCAACATGGCCACTTGTTCATGAGCCCATTAGGTGATGACAGGGGTGGCTGGGGAAAGAGGCTGACTGGTATCTACAGAACAGGTCATCGTATTCATTTCATTATTAAAGTCCTCCTCTGCTGAGGTCACACGTTGCTGAGCATTTACATGGAACACAAATATCTTCATGTCCTTTGCCCATTCAGAGAGGTCTACCCACATACCTCTTTCCCAAATTTTTTTGTCACTAATTTTCCAATCATGTTCCTTCCAGGTGCATGACCACCAGCCAAATCATTGGCTAAAGCCCATGTACTGATATATGTTCACACATCTGGCCATTTCTCAACCAGGTGCACTGCCCTAAGTTCTGCAAACTGGGAACATTTCCCTTCACCGCTCTCCTTCGGGGATGTTCCAGAAAGGGGCTGTAGTGCTTTCGCTGTCTACTTCCAGGTGGTACCCACATATCTTGTAGAACCATTTTAAAATGGGCCTGAGTCTTCTTCTGCTCTGTTGGCTGATCATAAAGTACTCCCTGTGAGGCCATGGGTGCTGGCTGGGAGAAGACAGTGTGTATCAGGAGTGGAAACCATGGGCATTTGGGCCACTTCTTCATGTAACTTGCTTATGCTCATAGGACCTGCTTGGGCCTGGTTACATACATACCACTTCCATTTGATGATGAAATGCTGCTGTGCATGCCCAACTTTATGGTTTAGTGAAGGCAGATCTTCTTTACTGAATCCGCTGATTCAAATGCCAGGCTCTTCCAAAAACCCTCTCACAGACATGGACAGAAATAATGCTTTATCAGCTATATGCATATTTCTTAATCCAGTCAAGTTGATACTTAACATTAACCATCACTCAGTAGTTCCCAAACTTTGATGTGCATCAGAACATCAAAGCCTTGTGGGCTTGTTGAAAGCCAGATTGCTGCCTCCCCTGCCCTGAGAAGTTTCTATTTCACTAAGTCTAAGGTGTGGTCACAGTTTGCTTTTCTAATAGATTCCCAAGTGAGATTGATGCTGCCAGTCCTGACATCGCAATTACAAAAACGCTGACCCGGTGATGTAAACTCAATCTTCCCAATAAAAATTAAATAAAGTGACATCAAACAAAGTACAATTTGGATCCGCTTTGGTCTATGATAGTTACAATCATCAGTTTTAACAAAAAAGCTCTTTCTGTTTGTATAATTTACAATACAGATCATTTCCCACATCCATGTTCATTCACTCACACCGTGTTTTATGACATAGTTCCCTGCAGTGTATACAGCAGGGAATTATACAGTATATACAGCTGGTTCTAAAGATTGAATACATTGATAATTTTGACTGATCTGATAGATATGCATTACTTTTCTGAACTATTTTTTATTCTTTTCAAGGAAATTTTTGCAGAAACTAGTATATCTCTCTGAACTTACATAGTATTGGATTGATTTCAGGATGGTGAAAGTGCACCCAACATTCAGACAGAGGAAACACAAAGTCAGAGAATCACAATTTCTCTGTTACCCTGTCCAAAAAATACAATCAAACAAATAAACCAAACACAATAGCTAGATTTAACTCTCCTAGAAACACCGAATGATGAACTTATGAGAGCTGAAAAGCAAAATTTAATGTCATGGAAATATTAATATTTGTGAGAGTATTTGCTGGATGTGAAATTGCAGTAGCATCTCCACTTTTATTGTCAAGTTTAGCCAGTTCCCTGGGAGAACCAAAATAATCTATTTTTTACCATGTATTTTTTCTTCTTAGACCCAACAGGTAAAATCAGGGTTAATTGCTAATTTATTTTTCATTGATTTATACCCTGATGCCAATTCTGTCTATCATTCACTGTAGCTATCATTCCTTTTTCCTGGATTGCTGAAAGAACATCCCAAATGTTCTTCCATCTCTAGACTTGTCCTTGCCTGTCTCTCCACACAATCCTGCCAGTTATTTTCTACCGTGTGAGCCTGATGATGGCATCCCCTTCGTCAATAGCTATCTCTGAATTCATAACACTTTTAGTGTAAAAGTCAAACTTGTAAACTTTGTCTTACAAGACCTATTATAATCTTTCTGTTCCCTAAATCTCTCATCTCCCAACCTTCCTTTCTGACATGTGTCTTTCCACCCAGCATTACCGAAATTCTTGTAGATCCCTAAATGCAACATCTGGAATGCTCCCTTCACCACCAGCATACCCACACACATATAGGTCTACACACATCTTTTGTCTACTGAATTCCTGCTCATCCTTCAAAACATCCTCCAAGTACTGGTTCCTCATGACCATCCCTAATTGCTTCTCTGAATTAAAAGCCTTCCCTCTTGCTTCAACAGTGCCCTTGAATATTTCTCCCCTGGTACCTAGCACTCTATACCCAAAGAAACAGTTCACTGTCTATCTGCTGATCTAGATTGTGTATTTCACGGGACAAATACCAGATCTTTTTATAGAACTGCATATTCCCACTGCTGGTGGAGTACTGGCCTCCCTGTATAGATTCAAAAATTGTTTAGTAGATGAAAGGACAAAAAGAAGGAAGGGAAGGGAAGGGAAAGGAAGGAAGGGTTAGAGTTAGGTTTACGATTACCATTAGGATTAGGGTAGGATGAGTGTTATCTTTAGTGTTAGTGTTAGCGTGATGGTGAGGGTTAGGGTTAGTGTCAGGGTGAGTGTTAGGATTAGGTTTAGAGTTAGCGTTAGGTTTAGGGTGAGGGTTAGGGTGAGGGTTAGGGTTAGCGTTAGGTTTAGGGTGTGGCTGAGGGTGAGGGTTAGGGTTAGTGTTAGGGTGAGGATTAGTGTTAGGTTTAGGGTTAGGGTAAAAGTTTATGTTTAGGGTTAGGGTCAGGGTTAGGATTAGGGGTTAGGGTTATGGTTAGTGTTAGGGTCATGGTCAGGGTCAGAGTCAGTGTCAGGGGTTAGGGTTATGGTTAGGGTTAGGGGTTAGGGGTTAGGGTTAGGGTCAGGGTCAGTGTTAGGGTGAGGGTGAGGGTGAGTGTGAGGGTGAGGATGAGGGTCAGGGTGAAGGTGAGTCTTAGGGTTAGGTGTTTAGGGTGAGGGTGAGGGTGAGTGTTAGGGTTAGGGTTAGGGTTTTTGCTAGGGCTAGGGCTAGAGCTAGGGCTAGGGCTAGGGTTAGGGCTATGGCTAGGGTTAGGCGTAGGGTTAGGTTTAGGTTGAGTGAGAAGTTGAGTGTTAGTGTTAGTTTTAGTTTAGGGTTAGGTGAGGTTTGCGTTATGGTTAGCATTTAGGATTAGTCTTAGGGTTACGGTTAGGTTTTTGGTTAGGGTTAGGTTAGGATTAGTGTTAGGCTTAGGCTTTGATTAGCATTAAAGTTAGGGTTAGGGTTAGGGTTAGTTTAAAATTTAGAGTTAGAACTAGGGTTAGGGTTAGGGTTAGGGTTAGGGTAGGGTCAGGGTTAGGGTTAGGTTAAAGTTTAGAGTTAGGATTAGGGTTAGGGTTAGGGTTAGATTAAGTGTTAGGGATAGGGTTAGGGTTATTGTTACGGTTAGTATTAGGGTTAGGGTTAGGTTAAGGTTAAGAGTTAGGATTAGGGTTAGGGTTAGTGTTAGGGTTAGGGTTAGGATTAGGGTTAAGTGTTTGCGTTAGTGTTACAGTTAGGTTAGGGTTCGGATTAGTGTTAGGGTTAGAGTAGTGTTATGGTTTAGTGTTACGGTTAGTGTTAGTGTTACGTTTTTGTTTAGGGTTAGTGTTAGGTTAGGGTTAGAGTTAGGTTTAGTGGTAGGTTTAGTGTTGGGGTTTGTGTTAGTGTTACGGCGGGTTAGGTTTAGGGTTAGAGTTAGGGTTAGGGTCGTCATCGGGTTCGGAGTTTGGGTCGGGGTAGGGTTCAGTGTTAGGGTTAGGGTGAGGGTTAGGATTACGTTTAGGATTAGGATTGGGGTTGTGTTTGGGGATGGGGTTTGCGTTTGGGTTAGAGTTAGGGTTAGGGTTAGTGTGGGACTTAGGGTTAGGGTTAGGGTTAAGGTGAGGGCTTAGTGTTAAAGGTTAGGATTAGGATTAAGGTTAAGGGTAGGGTAGGGTTAGGGTTAGGGTTAGGGGTTAGTGTTAGTGTTAGGGTTAGGGTTAAGTCTAGCATTAAGTTTAGCCTATGATAAGGGTTAGGATTAGGGTTAGGGTTAGGGTTAGCATTAGGCTTAGGGTTAGCATGAGAGTTTGTGCTAGGGTTACTCTTTAGTATTAGCATTTGTTAGGTTTAGGTTGAGGTTGAAACTTAGAACTAGGGTTAGCATTCACGTTAGGGTTACTGCTATGGTTAGGTTTATGATTAGGGTTGGGGTTAGGGTTACGATTAGGGCTAGGGCTAGGGTTAGGTTTAGGGTTAGGGCTATTGCTAGGGTTACGATTAGGGTTAGGGTTAGGGTCACGGCTAGGTTTAGCATTAGGGCTAGGGCTAGGGTATGGTTAGGGTTATCTATAGGGATAGGGTTAGTGTTACGGTTAGGGCTAGGGCCAGGGTTATGTCTAGGGCTAGGGCTAGGGTTAGTGTTAGGGCTAGGGCTAGGACTAGGACTGGAGCTAGGGCTGGGGTTAGGGCTAGAGCTAGAGTTAGGGCTAGGGTTATGGTTGGGGTGAGGGTGAATGTTAGAGTTAGAGTTAGGGTTATGGTTAGGATAAGGGTTAGGGTTGGGGTTTGGGTTAGGGTTAGGATTAGGGCCAGGGTTAGCGTTAGGGTGAGGTCTAGGTTTAGCGTTAGGACTAGGGCTAGGGTTAGGATTAGGATATTCGCCTGGGATAGGGTTAGCGTTAGGGTTAGGGTGAGAGTGAGGGTTAGGGTGACGTTTAGGGTTAGGGTTAGGGTAAAGGTTAGGTTTAGGGAGAGGGTTAGGGTTAGGGTTAGGGTTAGGATTAGGATTAGGGCTGCGGTTAGGGTTAGGGTTAGGGTTAGGGTTAGAGCTAGGGTAAGGATGAGGGTTAGGGTTAGTGTTAGGGTTGGTGTTAGCGTGAGGTTGAGAATGAGGGTTATGGATAGGGTTTGGGTTATGGTTAGGGTTACGGTGAGGGTTAGGGTTAGGGTTAATGTTAGAGTTAGTGTTAGGGTTAGGGCTAGTGTTAGGTTTGGGGTTAGGTTTATGGTTAGTGTTAGAGCTAGGGTTACGTTTAGTGTTAGGGCTATGGTTAGGGCTAGGGTGAGGGTTATGATTAGGGTTAGTGTTAGGTTGAGGTTTAGAGTGAGGGTTAGGGTTAGGGTTAGGTTTAGTGTTAGGGTGACGGTAAGGGTTAGGGTTAGGTTTAGGGTTAGGTTTAGGGTTACGGTTAGAATTAGGGTTAGGGCTAGTGCAAGGTTTAGGTTTTGGGTTAGGGCTAGGCCAACAGCTACGGTTAGGTTTAGAGTTAGGCTGAGGATGAGGGTGAGGGTGAGGATTAGAGTTAGGGTTAGGGTTACTGTTAGGTTTAGGTCTAGGATTAGGGTTAGGGTGTGGGTTAGTGTTAGGGTTAGGGTTAGAGTTAGGGTTAAGTCTAGGGTTAAGGCTAGTGTAAGGTTGATGGCTAGGGATAGGCTTAGGTTTAGTGTTAGGGCCTGGCTTAGAGTCAGGGTGAGGGTGAGGATTAGGGTTAGGGTTAGGGTTAGGGTTAGTGTTAGGGTTAGGGTTAGGGTTAGGACTAGCATTACGTTTAGGGCTATGATAAGTGTTAGAATTAGGGTTAGGTTTAGCGTTAAGGTAGAGTTAGGGTTAGGGTTAGGCTTAGGGTTAGGGTCAGGGTCAGTATCAGGGTCAGTGTGAGGGCTAGGGTTAGGGCTAGGGCTATGGCTAGGGTTAGGGTTTGGGTTATTGTTAGGGTTAGGATTAGGGCTAGGGTTAGGGTAAGGGTAAGCGTTAGGTTAGGATTAGTGTTAGGGTTAACGTTAGGCTTAGGGTTAGCATTAGAGTTTGTGTTAGGGTTATGGTTTAGGATTAGCATTAGTTAGGGTTAGGTTGAGATTGAAACTTAGGACTATGGTTAGGGTTTGGATTAGGGTTACTGCTATGGTTAGGGTTATTGTTAGGGTTAGGGTTACGGTTTGTGTTAGAGTTAAGTTACATTTAGGGTTATGGTTAGGGTTTCGGGCTGCTGTTAGGGTTAGTGTTAGATTTTTGGTTAGCATTACGTTAGGGTTAGGGTTAGGCTTAGCGTTCGATTAGCATTATGGTTATGGTTAGGGTTAGGGTTAGTTTAAAGTTTAGAGTTAGAATTAGTGTTAGGGTTAGGGTTAGGGTAATGTCAGGGTTAGGATTAGGATAATGTTTAGAGTTCGAATTATGGTTAGGGTTAGGATTAGATTTAGTGTTAGGGATAGGGTTATGGTTATTTTTAAGGTTAATGTTAGTGTTAGGGTTAGGTTAAGGTTTAGAGTAAGTATTAGGGTTAGGTTTAGTGTTAGGGTTAGGGTTAGGTTTAGCATTTAGGATTTGGGTTAGAGTTAGAGTTAGGTTCGGGTTAGGATTAGTGTTCGGGTTAGGATAGTGATAGGGTTCAGTGTTACGGTTAGTGTTAGAGTTGTTTTTATTTAGGGTTAGAGTTAGGTTAAGTTTTAGAGTTAGGATTTGGGTTAGGTTAAGCTTTAGTGTTTGGCTTAGCATAATGGTTAGGGTTAGGGTACAGTGTTGGTGTAGGGTTAGGGTGTGGATAGTGTTAGTGTTATGGTTAGGGTTAGTTTAGGTGAAGGTTTATAATTAGTGTTAGGCGTTAGCGTTAGGGTTAGGTTAAGGTTTAGAGTTAGAACTAGAGTTGGGTTAGGGTTAGGGTTAGGGTTAGGGTTAGGGTTAGGGTTAGGGTTAGTGTTAGAGCTAGGGTTAGGGTTAGGGTTAGGGCTATGTTTAAGGCTAGGGTGAAGGTTAGGATTAAGTTTAGGGTTAGGGTGAGGTTTAGTGTGAGGATTAGGGTTAGGGTTAGGTTTAGGTTTAGGG